>JANKYF010000009.1:4635556-4646776 GCA_029829435.1 Erythroxylum hondense
GTTTTAAATTCAATAGTTGAAGATTAGTTTATTCATCTTACAACTATACTGAATCAGGGGACTATAGCCTTCCATATTACCTATGTTTATGCCAATGATCATACCTTCTATAAAAATATTTTGTGCAACAATTTAAAAGATTTAGGAGCCTCTGTGAACATGCCATAGATCACACTTGGAGGCTTTAATAGCATGTTCCATCCTATTAAGGCTGAAGGCAACTTTTGTTTAAGAAACCATTTCTAGGGATTAAACAAAGACTAATATTAAGTTTGAGGGATCCTTTTATACTTAGTGTAATGAACAAAAATATGGATAGTTTTTTAAAAAAGAGATGGATAAAGCTCTAAGGAATGAACTATAGTTCTCCGTTTTTCCCAATAGCACCGCCTTATTCCACAACCCGATGATTTCTAATCACACTTAAATTATGATTCAAAATTTACAAAACTCTCTAAAAATCAGGCATCCTTTTAGATTCAATAATATTTTAGCTCAATTAGATGAATTTTATGAAGCTATTTCTAAAGGAATAAATTGGGATATTAAAGTGCATAAGCTTTATATATACAAAAGAAATTTTTTAAGAATAAAGGAGGAGCTTAAAGAACTTAACGAGAGGAAAATTGGAGACACTTACCTTGCAGCAACTATAGCTAGGCAGCGACTATCTAGAATGTAAAGAAAATTAACCTACTAATTAGGCTTTACAAGATGAGTAGAAAGATGCCTTATTGAATTATACTCAAAATGTTATCTTCAATCATTCATTATGGAGAAAAAGAGCTTGAGTAATATAGATCAACGATGGAGACAAAACAATTTCTTTTACCATAAGTTGGGATATTCATGAAGAATACTGACAAGAACTACTCTCTTAGTAATGATCTAAGGACAAAAGTTTGAGATGCAATAAAACCTACTAGAAGAAGCTTTCCATTATTTCTTCTAGACACTTAGAACTTCCTTAAATACATCCTCTTCAGTACTTATTATTCACTCTATAGTTGGTAGGTATGTTTCTACTTTTGACATGGAATAACTAACTAAGCCTCTCACGAGTAGGGAAGTATAGGAAATAATGTATGCACTCAATGTCAATAAGGAACCTAGACTTGATGGTATAAATGGCTTTTTCTATCAAAACCCATAGTGTATGATTATGAATATAGTGACTGAAGTTGTTAGAGAATTCTTCACTCTGAAGGTAAAATGCTCAAGGAAGCTAACAAAAGTTTCATATGCCTTATCCCAAAGTATCAATCCCCTTTTCCTTAAAAGACTAAAGACCCATATCTTGTTATAACACAATATATAAAGTCATATCTAAGCTAACTGTAAATAGACTCAAGATTGTGCTCCCAGATAGTATAGATTCCTCTTAAGATGCCTTTTTAAAGGATAGACAAATTAGGGACAATATTCTTTTAGCTCAAAATCTCTTTAAGGGCTACTTTAGGAAGCATCTTCAAAAATTGTTCACTGAAAATTGATATACACAAAGCATTTAACTCAAAAGAATGGAGCATAATAAGAGCATTTAGATTCCCTAAAATTTTTGTTATTTCGGTAAAAACAACATATAAACTTAATGTCTTATAGTGTTTTGATCAATAGGGAGTTTGCTAGGCTGTTTAAAGTAGTAAGAGGATTGAAGCAAGGAGATCCTTGATCTCCTCACCTCTTTGTTTTAGGAATGGAGGTACTAACAAGACTAACAAAGCTAACTATTAGCCATGAAAAAACTTTAAGTTCCACAATAAGTGCAAGAAACTAAGGATTAGTAGCTTGTTGTTTGCAAATGACATTTTACTTTTCTCCAATGCTAATGCTAATTCAATGAGTGCTTTACTGACAACCCTGTAGTTATTCACCTCTAATCTTGCCATCAATTAAGAAAGAACAAACTGCCTTCTGTCTTTGAGTGCTAATCATTTAGAGGCCTAGTTCTCATCCATTTAAAGATTGAAAACCATAAAGCCTAAAATCACTTACTTAGGCATCCCATTACCTCAAGAAGACACTCATACTAATTATTTTCCTCTTATAGAAAAAATTTAAAGAAGGTTTTCAGGCTAGAAACATATTTGTTAATCTCACGCTGAAAGAGTCCAACTTTGATAAAAAAATCTACACATGTATTGATCTTTACATCTTTTAATCCCTACTTCTATAATTACTTCATTGGAGTAGGTGATGAAAATATTTTTATCATTAGAAGTTTCTAACAAAAAAGTTATTTCCAAAGTTAATTAAAAAGAAATATGCCTAGGGGGATTAGACATTACCTCTATCGGCCTTAATAATAAGTTGCTTTGACTAGAAGGCTTTAGAGGTTGATACATGACCAAAGAAAAAAAAAAAAACTCCTTGGATAAGATGGTTTATGCTTACTACTTAGCGCATGACAATTTTTGGAATTTCACTCTCAAAACTAATGCATCATTAACCATATTGCAACTCAAATTTAAGGAATTACTAAAAGGGTTAATCAGGTATAGGATTGGGAATGGGGAAACCATAAACTTCTAATTTAATTAATGGATTGATCCTGGACCTCTTAGAGACATCTCTAAACTTGGTGTTCTGCACAGCATGATTTCAAGCAATACCACAGTCGAGAAGCATTAACTGTAAAAGTAAATTGCATCAAAACCTTACCTAGTAGTCCTCTTATCCATTTAATTCTATGCATTCAATTCACCACTGATGAGCAATATAGTGTTTTGTGAACCTTGAGCTCATATGGTAAATTTTCCAGTGACTTTTAGAAGCGCTTAAAGAGGCCTTCAAGTCCAAAGGTCAGATTCCTATATAACATAGAAGATGAGAAGATTAAACACCTATGAATTTATTTGGAGGGGAGTCATTCAAATTTGCAACATACCAACTTCCCCCTTTAGTTGCCAAGAACTTGCGAATTGTTCATGCAAATCTCAGATTCTGAGTAAGTGGGACTAAGTAGTATTCAGATTATCTCTAAGGAATGCAGTTTATCAACTTTGAAAACAAAACAATGACAGAGCCTTTCAAAGGAGAGCCAAGCATAATACAGCTCTCTTACAGGAACTTACAAACTCCTTAAGAGACATAGTCCCTTTATCAATTTTCCTAGAGATTACTTTAATGTTAATTGGGTCAGAGAGCTATTAGTGGCATATGATATGCAGTCCACAGTCAGACAAAGAATGAAAATATTATGAAATTTTGTAGAGTCGAGTGTTTTAGACGTGTTGGTGCTGAAATATTAAAGCCTGCGTTTTGCTATGGGGGTTAGGATTGATCTCCTTGTCATTGTAATGTTGTCAAAATTTGCTTGAGCTAATAAATTTATTTATTCATCTTTTCAAGAGGAAGTGCAGGGCCTTACACATCCAAAAATACAGTTCAAAGTTTAAATGAAACTACATATAATTATCACTTTTAAAGGGAAAATGAAAATAAGAAATTGAATCCACAACCCAGTTTGATACTGGAACGTAAGACGTTGAAGCCAGCTCATAAAATGGAGATCAAATAGAAGAGGGCTGCCACTCAAGTGTCTGGCCAGCAAACATTGGAATGATGTCTCCGAATGAAAATGAGAAAGACTCTGGCACGTTCCATGGTGATTTTGTGAGTTTAATCTTTGATGTGTTCCTTGGAAGCCCATAGAAATCTGGTCCATTGAAGCTTGTGAACGCTTCTAGTTTGTCAAGAGCCCCAGCCTGCAGCGAGCAAACAATAACTGAGATTCTGTTAAGATAGCATACTTAAGTCAGAAGTCAATGATGAGCTCGAGATAAACGGTAAACAGAAGCTCATATGGATCAAATCAAAGATCCATTTTCCTTCCACGGTGGCCCTCAGCAAATATGGTTATGTAAAGAAGGGTCTAGCGGCAGCTACTGTTCAACATATTATGGATAGCACTACGGTGCTTGTTGCGGGAGCATAGAGAGAGAACTAGAGTTTAAAGAAAACCTCTCGAAGGCTAGTCTGTGGAGCTATTTTTGGACAGCAACATTAACCCTGCATGGATGGTAAATATCAGAAGTAACTTTCTGTTTGCCGAGTTCGGGATTTTATATTCCTTGAAACTTGTAGGAGGATCATGAATCTCTAATAGGTACTCAGGTGCAGGAGCAAGATCATTTGCATCCTCATTAATCGTCTTAGTAGTCTTTTAACCATCAAGAACTCTTTAGTCTACCAGATGTAACTTCAATATTCTCTCCTCTCTATACTCATCATAAAATGGCTCTAATTCTTCCTCATCTTTGGCCAAATACAGGCAAGCTAAAAAAGCATAGTCCTCTCTACAAGTAAACGGTTGAGCTTGTGAATTATTACCACATTTAATTCCTGATGAATCAATGTAGTTTTGTCCCTTCTATATCACCATACACTTGCTTCTATAGCTCATTGGACCATGGTTAATCTTGCTAGTTGTGGCAGTCCGTAGATAATTTCTTCAGTATCTTGAATAAGCAAGTCCAATGCTAAATCGGCCTGGCAATTGCTACTATATAGCTTTTTAACACCATATCATGAGACATGATTTTCACTCGCTAAAAGTTTCCTTTCTAGGTTCATCTTCATGTGTTTCTAATAGCCAATTTTAGGCTTCTCTTCCACCATGGAAGTGCCGTGCCCACATTTTGGTATTCTATCTTTGTCTTCAAAATAATTCTCCAAAACCACCCTAATCAATCCAAATAATCTTCTACCTCGTGTTGTTGGATATTGGTTCCAATTCATGAAACAGGTTTTCCTTCCATTACCTATTGAACCTTTGATACTACAAATTTCGATAAAAGAAAGAATAGGAACCAAACTAAGGACAACCCATCTCACCCACTGCTTAGGAAAATCACTGGCTACGCATTTGAGGTAAGTTTCCACAGTCTTATTAACCACTTCTATAGGCGATAGATGTGTGTAAAGCGATTCCCTGAATTCTAAAGAGATCCTACCAAAAGACACTGAAGATTGGATCTGTATCATTGATAATAGTGTGTGGCATACCATGCAACTTGTAGACATGTTCCATAAACTTCTGAGCCACTACCCTAGCTAAGTGAGGATGAGCAAGTGCTATAAAATAAGCTGTCACATTATTTTGAGTGTCACTGACTTGCCCCCAGAATTTGGAAGTCCAGTGAGAATCATACTCAGTTCAGTCCAGAATTGCTGATAAGTTCTTAAAGGACTGCAACAATCCAAGAGAAAACAAATGAGATACCTCATTTTTTGGCAAACATCACACTTCCTTAAGAATTCTCTCACACGTTTCGGAATATTCTTCCACTCAAAGTAAGCTTGCAACCTTCTATAACTTCCCAAGAACCCAAAACGTCCTCCAACTGAACTCTAATTTGAGTTATGATCTTAGACCTCAGCATTGGATCATACCCGACCACCTATATCCCTTCCCAAGTTAACAGCTCATTAAACCAGTTATAAACAGCACCAAGCAACTTTCTTCTATATATCTTGAACTACAAGACCCTTCCAGCACTGACCCTTCCAGCACTGTTTAACTTCAACAAATTAGTGTGTATGCTTGAAACTATCATAGCATATTCTTCACCACTCCCCAATCTTGACTCCCCTTTCTTTATCTGACTTTAAATTCAAAACCTAACAACTTACCAATTTTGCTGGAAACAGGTTGTCTACTTCAAACTCCTATCAATCTGCACAATAGTCTGAATTAAATAGTAAGACCAGTGTTTGATTTCCACTACGAATGCTAACAATTATTGAATATTATGATAAGAAACTACAGTTTTTGTGTTATTTTCTAGGAATTCCATAACACTGCACCAATTCATAGGCTTGTAAATTCCCAAGATTTAACAACTTTACTGAATATTCTATCTCATAATGCCATTTCAAAAAGGAGCTCATTAAGTAAGGCTAGGGAATAATCGACTTATGAGAGTGAAAATCAAACAAAGCTCAATACTCTTTCACGGTACAAATTTGCCTTCAATCCTTCAATTCCTGTACAAGATCATCAAAAGTCATTTTTGCAAACCTTTATTTCAGTGCTATCAATTATTCTCCCCAACTACGAGGCTCACTTGTCAATCTATTATTCATATAAAGCTGATGCTGTTGTAAAGTGATATGGATGCATTTGTGGGAAAAAACGTGGCTGAGGTGGCAGATATTGGAGGTGGGTAGCAGCTGCTTGCAAAGAGGAGTGTTGTATTAGGAGTGTATTAGAGAGTAATTTATTGTTAGTAGGAGTCTTTTATTTCCCTATTATTTCAGCACTAGTTTCTGTTATAATTATGTTAATAAAAACAATTTTCTAGGAGTCTTAATTTAGGTGGAACATTTATGTTTCATTGCCTATATAAGGCTCTTACATTACGTAATAAAGCAAGCAGCAAATTATCACTAAAATTCTTAGTTAAGTGTAGGTTAACTTAGATTTTAACCAACCTTGTCCTTTGACAGAACCGGCTGCCAATCTTCTTCAAAAATAGGTTCGTCAAAGAAGGGCACCAACATCCGTAAAGGAAGGGAGGCAGAATGGAGAGATCTCCCGATCAACCGACCGTGGACGAGATACTGCACGTGAGATCATAACAGATTGGTATAAGAGGCAGCGCCCGTGGAGGAATCAGGGCACTCTGCTGCTAAACAGGCAGTAACCTCCAAGAGCAGGGAGCAGAGGATGCAAGCGCTAGAGAAGGATAAGAGAGAATTCAGGTGCAGATGAAGGAGCTTATGCACATGTTCAGCAGTGTAGGAGGAGGTGAATGGCCAGCTCGAGCTCCCCCATCATCGAAGCAAGAAAGGAACTCTGGGAGTAGGGACTGTGCCCAAATTCTCTAGGATGGAATTTCCCACCTACGATGGTTCAGGAGACCCCATAATCTGGCTCCATCGATGTCAACAGTTCTTTTTGGCCCAAAAGACTAGTGCAGAGGAGATCATGCAGATAGCTGCATTCCATGTGATGGATGAAACGCAACTGTGGGTCTATCAACTCAGACTAAAGAAACCAGATATGGATTGGAGAATTTTTAAGAATCACTGCATTATGAGGTTTGGTCCTCACCTCAGTGCTAACCCAATAGGAGACCTAGCAAATTTAAAACAGACAAGAAAAGTGGAAGAATACCGGTGCCAGTTTCAGTTGTTGCTTTCCCAGCCTACAAAGTTACCTTGAGACATGCAAGTAAGTTTGTTTATGGTGGGATTAATTGAAGATCTTCGAATTGATGTAGAGATGCAGTACTTGGTCAACCTAGGAGCAACCATGAACCTAGCCCGTCAATATGAGAGGAAGATGAATTTGACACAAGGAGGAACATGTAAAATTAATTGGCCCCTCCTACAAGCTGACAGCTAGCTCATCCATAACAGCCCCTACGTCTAGTAAAGGGCCCTCAACAGCAAAATCAATAGTGGGCAGCACTGAAAGTGTGACTTCCCCCACCATAAGGAAGCTAACCAAGTAGAAGATGGTAGAGAGGCGAGAAAAAGGGATATGTTATAATTGCGATGAGCCGTATGTGATGGGGCACAAGTGTAAACGGCTGTGTTGGATTGAAGTGGTGGAGGAACATGATGAAATTCAGGAGGAAGAATCAGAGGAGCCAAAAATCTCTTTACATGCGTTAATGAGAGCAAACAAATCCCAAACAATGCAAGTCAAGGACGAACTCGAAGGATGGCCTCTCCTAGTTGTTGACTAGAGTAATTAGATTGGATTATTTTTGTGTATATATTTAGAATTAATATTTGTAGTGATCTCTTCCTAAAATTGAGAGATTTGTCCCTATAATTGGGAGATTTGATAGGTAAGAATATCCCTTAATTATAGCTAGATTTCTTGTATATATATCATAGGAATCATATGTACAGATAGTTAAGCTCAATATAGATTTCTTCACTATTTTCTTCATGGCATCATAGTTGATGGCTTGGCAAGGGACGAATATGGATTCAATGATAGGCATGTAGCCAACACAATCTGATTTAATGGATAAGCCATTTCCACAATTCAAAATCAAAAATATTATCTAACTTAAGGGGGAGTTCGTAATATTGCTCAACTTGACCTAGCTCAACTAAATACTAAGTTGCATTTGTGACCCATAAATAACAAAAGGATTTTCTCAATAGTATAAAAACACTTGGTGATGAGCAGCAAAAGTTTTTTTACCTCTTCAAAAACTTTCGCATACAACGCTAGGGCAACAGGGGCATTAAATATCCCAGCACATCCACAAGGGCGCTCTTTTCTACTTTTCTCATGAGGTGCACTATCAGTTCCAAGAAAAAAAAATTTACTTCCGCTAGTCACTGCTGCAACAATAGCCTGTCCTAAACAAGAAATGGGCTTATGAGCTAACAAAAATCCAAAAATAGAAGTACTATATTTTTTATTCTCCAATAACTAGAGCAAGATAAAATACAAATCTTACGTCCAACAAAATCAAAAATCTTAATGAGCACAGTTAAAACCTAAGATACAATTCAATTGAAAATTTGTTCAAATAAATGACCTGTGAAGCCTTGTTGAGACCAACCCAGTCAAAGTTTACTAGGCAATACTTGGATATTAAAGGCATAGAAGTACCAATTTTCTAAGCAACAATGAATAAGTTTGATGTTGAGCTTGGAAAGATATCAATTTATTGTAAAGCTCTCTGAGACATACTATGGGTTTCTCTTTTGAGTATTGGAAGGCAGTAGTTGTGTGGTTGTAGTCCTCCTTCAAAGAGAGCATTTCTGTTCAGGAGAAGGTGCTGCGGAGTAACAGTTGCTGCTACATTACCTAATAATATATAGAAATAAACTTAGATCTATGATGATCCAAGAAACATGATGGCGAGATATTTAGTGGAAAAAAGATTTATGTATTGCTTACCGTTATTGCAAGACTCAACAAATCTAACAGCATCCTTCGTAGTGATGTGCTCCATAACAACCTTCAAACTTGGAAGCCTTTTGATCAAAGGCTGCAAAACAGTGCTGATAAAGACCTTTTCACGGTCAAAGACATCAATATTAGAACCTGTAACTTCACCATGCACCTGCAGAAAAATTCAGATATGTGCCCATGTTATAGAAAATCATATCCTATCACCAGATTGGTGAATAACACTTGAAATAACTAAAAACATTTTAAACAACAAAACCTTTCGGTAGTGGCATCAACATTGATAATCCTTTAATCTCAAGAACACAAAATCTATCATCATCAATGCCATCTTGACTAAAGAAAATGGAGCTGCTAGCTCAAGAAACTAATTCAACTACAAGATTCAGCACAAACTATGTGCAACTACAATTTAACTTCAAAACGAATTACCTCCAAAATTGGAATTAGACATTTCCATTCTTTCCCAACTAAAAATAGAAAAAGGTAAATTCCAGTTGAGACTTTAACTCAATGACCTCTGAAATTGGAATCAGCTCATTCCAACTTTAGGAGCCTTCATTTTGTAGTAATTTTAGCTCAAAGCAATGTATAGCTAAAAACCATATTGTCTGACCTAAGTTCTCTTAAATTGCAAAACAAAGCATGCACCAAGAGTAGAATACAACCCTCATGTCTTGGATGCATACTAGTGGAAAAGTTTTCAATGTAGGATGCAGAAGAAAAACTAATAAAGAAGATTGGGCAATGTACCAGCAAAGGTATATTCTGCTCAACCATCTCTTCAAGCACTGGTAGACATTTTCCAAAAAGATCTGTAACACCATCTTGAGAGTTTGTTGTTGCACCAGCAGGATATAACTTCACAGCAAAAACCACTCCACTTTTTTCTGTGCACATAAATAACACTTTTTTAGTGATAATAAAAGTCAAATTGCCGAATTTAAGAAAAGAGAGCAAGAAACCTTTGGAGAGTCTTAGTAGCATTTACAATTTTCTTACGTGATTTGATAGGTTTCATAGAAATACTATCCAGCAATTATTGTTAAAACAAACACACTGAATCTCATGCAAGATTTTTAACTCAAAACAAGGAGGAATAGTTCTAAATCTTTCATTCGACCAGGGAAACTCTCACAACTAAGTTAGAAGCTATCCTATCTGTGAGGAACAGTAACATCAATTATAAGCCATTTCCCAAAAGAAAACATCAATTATAAGCCCTATCAACTAGTAGTCTCACACCCTACGCAACCCCATGGCAAAGGAAAAGGCAACAGAGCTTGCATGTCCAAATCCTATATGGTAAATTCCTCATTAACAATAAAGCACTAGGGTGGTATGATCAAAGTTCCAAATTTAAAAATGGACAATGCAAATAGTCAAGTCAAATCATAAAAATGACTCGGAGAAAATACAAACAACAATACCAACCCATCAAGCGCAGAATAAGCAAAACAACTCAATGACATGCAAATGTAAAGTTAGACTCACTGGCAAGTATGATTTCATCCGGACTTGTAGTGTCAGTCAAATAAAGTGTCATAAGTGGAGTAAAGTCTCTCTCAGCCGGCAAAGATTTCATTATAGATTCTCGATAAGCAAGAGCAGCAGCGGTGGTAGTAATGGGTGGCCTCAAATTTGGCATAACAATTGCCCTTCCAAAATGATTTGCGCTGCGGGTTAAGAGTTACGCAACACATGTCATCACTCTCCTCCAATATGTACCAAAAGTTCACAATCATTACCCTTGCTATAGAATTAAATCAAAAGTAACCTGTGAGGAACGACAGCTTGAAGAAGGCCACCATCGCGAAGGTGAAGATGCCAATCATCAGGGCGTGTAAGAGTTAGCTCCATAAGCGATGCTTTGCAGTTAACTTGCCCAGACCTTCCAATCTTCGCAAATTGGAAACTCGCCGCCTACAAATTAAAGACTATCATTCCTTATGTCCATCATAAATTGAACAACTTATTGATGAAGTACGTACAGTGCAAGGTATCACTGAAGTATTTAGCATGACAAACGGTCCCAGATTTGTAGGTGCGCTCTCCCTAAGCACTCAAGAACTCAACAAGCATTGAAAGGGAAGCCTCAGAAATTGCAAACTTAGGTGATCACTTGACCCCCACCGTTTGCAATAACTCAGTAAAACTCCTCCTTTTCTGTTCATGCCCCCCAACCTTGACAGGCTCAGTGTTTGTGGGGTTGGAATCTAAAGAGAAGATAAGACCAGAGTGAGTTAAGGAATTGTTAGAAACAATTCTAAGTAGCAATCCATAAAATCCAAAAGTTTCAAAATTTTTCCTAAAATACAAAAACCAAAATTGAC
>JANKYF010000009.1:4848585-4865122 GCA_029829435.1 Erythroxylum hondense
CATTCTTGTTAATTAGATTAATTTTAATTCCAAATGAAATTACATACAATAGTAATTTTAGCGTATTTAGTAAAAGGAAGATAGTGATTGGGCTTAGATCTAAGTTTTAGATTAGGCCTTTCATGTTAGGATCCAGAAGATGTCATAACCAAAATGATGTGTTTACATATATGCATTAGATAATGCATGGTTAGAAGAATGTGTGGGCTTGCATGATGGATGATTATAGGCTTAGGCCCAATTTGATTGGGTAGTCCATATCATGTCATGCAGTTATAATAACTATATGTATACATATATATACACATATATAAGAACATCTAAGTCAGATGAGACCTTAGTCAAACCCCTCACTTAGAATATCAAAACTAACGCCTTCCTTTAATATGGTGAGAACCAGAGTCCTTTTAAAGTTAGGGTTGTTGGGTAAACCCAAGCCCGCTTTACACAGATATGTTGGAACCATAGAAATAGAATTTTCATATTAATGGGGTCAGTTTTAACTAGAAGCATTGGTTTGATGGGCAAACCCAAGATCAACGTGGATAAAGGAAAATTTAGGTAGTGTACATAAGATGTACAAGTGTCAAGATTTGATAGCCCAATGAGTATGAACACATCAACAGTTGATATTACTAGATTCAATAGTTGTATTGGAGATGCAATTGGTATGATGCACCTACTGGTTGAACTGAGGTGGATTTTTGGGCAAACCCAAGAACATTCTTAAGGATATTAGATAAAGACCTACTAGGAGAATTTCTCTACAAGTTCTCTTGACTTCTGATGATGATCAGAGGACATATAGGAACCAACTCAATGATAATGACATGGCTAGTTGTGTTGTGCTAGCCACTATGTCACTAAAGCTACAAAAGTAGCATGAGGCTATGGATGCTCATACCACAGTCTATCATCTTAGGGAGCTCTTTAATGAGCAAGCAAGGTCCAAAACATTCGAGATTTTGCGATTGCTCTTTCCCTCTAAGATGTTTGAGGGGACATCTCCAATGTAGTATGCACTGAAGATGAATGGCTACATCAAAAGTTTGGCCTCCTTGGGTTTTCTTTTGGATGATGAATTAAGTAATGACTTAATTCTGGTTTAACCCATAGTTACTCATAATTTGTGCTTAACTATTAGATGAACAATAAATCCATCACAATTCCTGAGCTGGTCAACTTGCTCAAGGCAGTTGAGCCACCTATCTGTAGGTACAAGGTTGTGATGCTGGTGGACTCTTCTAGTTTGAAGAAAAAGAACTAAAAGAAGAAGAAGTCTGTAGGGCCTAAGGGAGGTGTCAAGAAAGCAAAGAAGACTGCCTCAAAGGGAATTTGCTTCTACTGTGGCAAGGATGGCCACTGGAATAGAAACTTTAAGGCCCATCTGGAGTCCTTGAAGCATACGAAGGCATATGATGGCTTTTAGACCCAATACATACTGATGTATATGGTTTAATGTCCATACATGCCAAAGCTGGTTTTGTATACTTCATTACCTTTATCGATGATCATTCTCAATATAGGTATGTGTATCTTGAGAGATACAAGTCTAAATTCTTTGAAAGGTTCAAAGAATTTAGAAATGAAGTCTAGAAATAATTTAGGAGAAGTATTAAATCACTTTGATAGGATCAAGATGGTGAATACTTAAGCCAAGAGTTTTTGGATTATCTCAGGGATAATGGAATACTGTCTTAGTGGACTCCACCTTACATTTCATAACACAATGGTGTGGCTGAGAAGAAAAACCGAACCTTATTAGACATGGTAAGGTCTATGATGGGTTTAGCAAATTTAACAAAATCTTTTTATAGGTATGCACTCTAAATATCTGTTTAGGTATTAAATAAAGTCTCATCTAAGTCAATTACTGTTACTCTATATGAGATATGGACTAACGAGAAACCCTATCTTTCTCATATGAAAGTTTGGGGTTGTCTTACTTATGTAAAGCAGATTTAGTCAAATAAGCTTAAAGATAAATCTAAAAAGTGTCTGTTTGTAAGATATCCTAAGGAAACTATAGGATATCAAGTCTACCATGTTTTAGAACAAAAGGTATTTGTTTCAAAACATGCTATTCTTTTAGAAAATGAGTTTCTTCTAAGAGAAGACAGTGGGAGCAAAATTGAACTTGTGGAAGTTCAAAATGCTTAAACAAATGCATATCAACTACCTAGACCTGAGATTATTGTTCATGAAGATGAAGCAATAGTTCAATCTTCCGACACATAAAAAGTTCGTAGGTTAGGTAGGATGCATCAAGTTCTTGAGAGATAAGGATTTCTCATAAGTGAACTTAACAACCTATTGCTTATAGAAGATGATAAGCCTAATACCTATGAAGAGGTTCTAAAGAGACCAAAATTTGACAAATGGCTTCAAGCTATGAAATCCGAAATAGATTCCATGTATGAAAACCAAGTATGGAATTTGGTTGAACCACCCGAAGGGATAAAACCCATAGAGTGCAAATGGATTTTCAAGAAGAAAAATGACATAAAGGGTAATGTAGTTACCGATAAATCTGGGCTTATAGTTAAAGGTTATCATCAAAGGCAAGATATTGACTATGAAGAAACGTTTAGCCCTGTAGCTATGCTTAAATCCATTAGGATATTCCTAGCCATTGTTGCTCATTATAATTATGAGATATGACAAATGGATCTGAAGATGGCATTCCTTAATGGAAGCCTAACCGAGGAGTATATGACACAACTTGACGGTTTCATATCCATGAATAAAGAAAAGGTATGCAAGCTTCATAAATCCATTTATAGATTGAAGCAAGCATCCAATAATTGGAATATCTAATTTGATGAGGCAATCAAAGAGTTTGGTTTCTCACAAAATCCGAATGAGCCATGTGTGTATAATAAGGTTAATGGGAGTGAAATTGTGTTCCTTGTACTATATATAGATCAATCAAAATTTGGTTAGCTAAGAACTTCTTTATGAAAGATCTTGGAGAAGCAACTTATATTTTGGGGATAAGGATTTATAGAGATAGATCTAAGAGGTTGCTTGGTCTTTCTTAGTCTACATATATAGACAAGATGTTAAAGAGGGCATTGAGCAATCTAAGAGAGGTTATCTTCCCATAGTATATAGGATTACACTCTCTAAATCTACGTGTCCAAAGAAAAAAGATGAGGGGACTCGCATGAGTTTAATTCATTATGCTTCGGCTATAAGATCAATCTTGTACACTATGTTATTTTCTAAATCCAATGTATCATATGCTCTAAGTGTTACAAGCAGATACCAATTGGACCCTGATGAAGGTCAATGGGTGGCTGTCAAGAATATCTGTAAGTACTTGATAAGAACTAAAGATGTATTCTTAGTATATGGAGAAGGTGATCTTATGGTAAGCGTGTATACTCATGCTAGTTTCCAATCTGATAAGAATGACTCCAAATCCAAGTCCAAATATGTATGCACACTAAATGGTGGTGTAGTCAATTGAAAAAGTTCTAAATAAGAGATGACTACTAATTCGATAACAAAAGCGGAGTACATCACAGCTTCAGAAGTAGAAAGGAAGTGGTTTAGATCAAAAGGTTCATCATGGAACTTAGTGTGGTTTTGAGCATCGTTGACCCAGTGTAGTTGTATTGTGACAACAACGGGGCTATAGCGTGAGGTCTCATCAAAGTCGAAACATATACTCAGGTGCTATCATTTAATTAGAGAAATAATTGGTAGAAATAATGTTAAGCTACAGAGAGTTTCCACCAATCAAAATATGGTTGATCAGTTAACTAAGCCTATTTTCTAAAAGAGTTTTATGTCACATGTATATGCCTATGGTATTAGATATTACGGCGATTGAATTTAGTGCAAATAGGAGTTTGTTAGAGAAGTACTCCAAAGGCAATCACCTTTGGCACTTATTGTACAAATCATTTTATGATTAATAAAGGCATTTTTCATTATTTTGATGTTCATACATTTATAAATTTGATGTTGATCTTAAATTGATTTAATGAAGCCCTTGATACAAAACATAGCATGGAGGAATTCATGATGAGATCATGATCATGAGATTCCTATCTTATATAACTATGTTAGTATCTAAACTTTCCCTAGTCATAGGATTAATGAGATGGGATATCATTAATCTGGATAGAGTAGCACATGTTATACTCATTGATTGGATCAAGTAGTAGATCTCATAAGCTGTAGACATGAGTTGTTTAGAGTTAACATATGGATGCTTATTAAGGGTGGTAAGTACATTGGATTGACATACTATGAGACAATCATATGGATATTCTATTCTAGTGTCAATGATAGTCTCATCTTAACAATGGTACTAGTATCCTTTGACTTGAGGTGCTTAAGGATATCTCAAATACTGATCCTATGCTTTGACTCCATTTATTGGTGCCTTTCAAGGGTTACTAATTGGGTACAACTTGAGGTATTTGGAGGTAATTGAGTAGCTAATAAAGGATTCGACACTCCTAATAGAAGGGGATGATACCCACGACGTTTTGTCGGGGTCTTTACTCGGAGTCACTGGCTAGAGTAAATATATATCATGAAGAGAGTCCTCAATGATACCTAAAGTAATGAGATCCTCAGGATAAGATCTAATATCACTTATACTTGATGTGATATAGTCAGTCTAGTGGGAGTTGACACTTTGACCATACTCTGAACCAAGTGGGGTATAGATGGTGAAAGGACAAATTGTATGGGAACATTACATATGGAAGGGTTTGTTTTCAAATCACTAACTTTTTGGTCAATCACGGGTTATGACGTGTTACTAGATACCACTTTTTACTTACTTAAATTAAGTGTTAATTCAAGTGTCCAACATAACTAGGAACCTAATGGGTCACACACATAGGAGATCTGAAGGATGAATAAAATGGTCTTGAATGGTGATTCAAGATATGAAAGAGTACTTTGGGATTGTATCGCGATGTGGTCGTAGTAGAAAAGATTACATAGAATGGATTAGAAACAAGTGTTATTAGATGCTAATTTGGTCATTAAATTCCCAAAACTTCCATTAATGTATGTTATTCATGGTTATTAATTTCCGTTAACTTCCATTAATGTATACTATTCATGACCATTAACTTCCCATAACTTCCTATTAATGATGCGGATTATGGGAGGCCAAAAAGGGCAGAAAATAATCATCATTTTTGTGCATTTTGTGTAAGACATAAAAGAAAGAAAAAAAAGAAAGGTTCTTTTTACACGTACACTCTTTTTTTCTCTAACTCTCACAAGAGTTCATATCTTTGCTAATACAGAGAAAGAATTCTAGTCATCTCCTAGTAAGGTTTCATCCTTCTATCTTCGTATGGATTTTCATTAGAGATGGTCTACGTTGATCGTTGTGGTTTACGGTAACTCAATATGAAGAAGATTAAATAACTAAGGAGATCATCAAAAAGGTATGCAAACATATTACATTTCATATTTTTGTTTCCTATATCTATATGCATGAGTAGATTTAGTTTTTGAGGTTTCATTTTATTTTCTACTGCGTATATTTGATATATATTATGTATGAGATGCATGATCGGAATCTTACATTTTATCCCCTTTAGAAGCTAGAGATGGTCTAAATTATCCTAAAGGCACCTATAAGGACCTCACTAATTTGGTGTAGAAAGTTGATTTGGTGGATCTGAGTTTTACAAGTCACTTTTTCACCTAGACAAATAAATAATAACGAGATTTGCTATTTAGAAAGAATTTAGATAGAGTGATGGTAAATCACCATTGGCTTAATCAATTCTCATATTCTTATACTCATTTTAGTGACAATATTTGTTCTAATCACTCTTAAATAGACATCTGAGGTTCTTGCCCTCTAAAATCTCAAGAGCTCCATTCAATTTTTTCAATGGATTAGCATAAAGAGCATGCTTTCGATAGATGGTACTCACTAATTGGAGAAAAAAAGTGAAAGGATATAAGAGTTTCCAACTTATAAAGAAACTCAATTTTATAAAAGCTGCAATAAAGGATTTTGCTAAAGAATAGACTAAAGGTGTAACAGAAGCCAAGAATAGTATGAGATATGCCCAAGAAAGCTATTATAAGCATCCCCATAAGAATGCTATGAGAATGCTAAAGATTCAAAGGATGAAGGAGTTTCAAGACCTCTTGTCCTTAAACAATTCAATAATAAAGAAGAAATCAATAATTAGTTAAGGGATGGAGAAGTTAACACAAAATTCTTCCGACTCTTCGATCCTAGCAAGAAGAAACACAAATAAAAATCACTGAGCTCCAATATAAATATTGGAACTTCTATACTTATCAGAATATGATTAAGAAGTAGCTTTGAATTTTTTCACTAATTTGATGGGATCTGGAGATAACAACGTCCCTAGGGAAATCAACATCAATTGAATCTTTGAGAAAGTAACTATCAGAAGATGAGAGAAACCTTTTACATTCTGCATGTTTCTTTTAGAATACTTGGGATATCAATGGTAACCTTCTAATTGAAACTGTGTAGGAATTCTTCACTTCATGGAATATGCTAAAGGGAATGAAAAAATCTTATATATGTCGCATCCCAAAGAAGAAAAATCCCTTATTAATGACGGATTATAGACCTTTATCTTATTGTAATATAGTCTATAAGGTAATTTCTAAGCTTCTTGCAAATAAATTGAATTTGGCTTTGAAAGATGCCATTAATCTAGCTCAAGGTATTTTCATAGATGGGAGATCAATAGGAGACAACATGTTGCCTATATAGGAACTGATAAAGATGACAACTCAGGAAGATCTATTAAAAGTTGTACATTGAAAATTGATTTCTTCAAAGCCCTTAACATCATATGGGATTTTATTGAATCTTGCTTATTAGTGCTTAAATTCCCAATTCAATTTGTCAAATGGATAATGAAATGTATCACAAAACTACTTTTAGCATTCTATTAAATGGAGCAGCTACTTAAATCTTTAGAAATAATAGGTTAATATGATAAGGGTTTAACTCTCTCCTTACTGATTTATATTGCCTATGGAAGCTCTATCCAGAATGTTCAACTATCTCATCTCTTACAATGGGAGGTTTCAATACCATCATAAATGTAGAGAGCTGGGGATTGCTAACTTTGGTTTTTGCTAATGATCTAACGTTGTTATGTGGAGAAGAAATACAATCCACTGAAACAATCTTGGTTACTTTGGAGTTTTTCGTTGCATGTTCTAAATTGAAGGCCAATGTTAGTAGAAGAAATATGTTCATTTCTTTTTAAGTAAGGAATCATTCATTGTGGAGCAGATAAATGGCTTCAAAATCCAAAATCCATCATTCAAATATCTTAGTATCCTTATTACTAATGCTAAGCTAAAATACATTGACTGCATTCCACTAACTGAATCATACAAAGCAACAATCAATGTTTAGCAAAATAGATTTTTATCCTTTGTTACAAAGCTAACTCTTATCAATTTTTTTCTAAAAAGTATAAATATGCATTGGAGTGCTCATTTAGTACTTTGTAAGAGATTCATCAAAGACATTAAAAGGAGTGTCAAAGCTTTCTTATAATCTGTAAGTAGAAAATTCAAAAGGGGCAAAGGTTAATTGGGATGAGATATCCATTCCAAAGAAGATGGAGAGTTAGGAATTTTTCCCATTTCACTTATGCAGAAAGTCCTTTTAATTAAAAGGTTTTAGAGGTTACATATTTGTTAAGATAAGAAGACTTCACTTCTATTAATTTTAATGACAATCAAATAATAATAATCTTAGAAGTGTGTGATTGTTTTGATAAGTTTGTTAAGTGCGCACAAAAATGTAAGTGACACGAAGTCAACACCAGAAGATATATGGTCAACACCAAAAGATACAAAGTCAAACCCAGACGATGCGTAGTCAAACTTAGAAGATATTTTAAACTCAAGGCAGACTACATAAGAAGATACATGTCATCATAAGAAGATATACATCATCATAAGAAGATACACATCGTCATAAGATGATACATGTCGACACCAAAAAAAATGTGACACCAGAAGAAGCATGATACAGGATGAAAGCGCGATATCAGACGAAACAACACTAGAAGTATAGTACCAGAAGATGCAAAAGGAAACTATTCTAGAACGTTAGTCAATTAGTTAGTTGGAGTTAGTTATAGGACTCAACTAATAACGGTTTCCAGAAGATTCAAGAAGCAATTTCTCAAAAAGACAGTTGAAGACTTAGGCTATAAATACTAGATTTAGTCGTAAACTAAATAACGTTTTTACAAGAGAGAAAATCTGATTGTACAATACTTAGAGAAACTCTGTATTCAAGTGTGAAAGAAAGAGAGCGAATACATCTATAACGTGAAGCTCAAACAATATCTTTCCTAGAGAAAGAAAGGCTAGAGCCTAGAGAGGCTAAGAAAGCAGATAAAGAATACTTTGTGAGAGAGACTTGAAGAGGTTCTGCAAGTGTAGAAAGAATACTTGTAAAGTTAAAGAGTATAATGAAATCTCAGAAAAACTCTGAGAATTGGACGTAGCCCAAGGTTAAGGGTAAACCAGTATAAAATTGCAGCGTCTATTCTTTAACCCTTATCTTTTAATTTTCTTGTTGTTAGAAGAGTAGATAATAATTTTTGTGATTGCATTACTCATAGACTTTCGTAAATTGTGTTTGTGATCATCTGAATTTGTAAAGAAATTCAAGAAATTTCTAAAGATTAATATCTTTGAATATTTTACATAATTCAACCACCCTTCTTGTGTATTTTACACATTATACATGATTCTTATATTAACAAGTGATTTACTTTAGTTGGTATCAGAGCAAGGTTTCCAAGAAACATTGTTACAAAGTGAGGACAAAGATCCATGGCTGAATCATAAGTTTTTATAGTTGAAGGTGCCTCAATCACAAGACCTCCTGCATTCAATGGTGAAGATTATCATTATTGGAAGGACAAGATACGACTCTTTATAGAATCCACACATATTGATCTTTGGGATATCATTGAAAAACATTCCATATACACCAACAAACGACAAAGACAATAGCATCTCTTATGCTAAATGGTCAGTCGATCAGAAAGCTCGATTTCAGTTAAACTCAAAGGCCAAGTTCTTTTTAAGTTGTGCCATAAGCAGAAGTGAATATGATAAGGTTCATAAATGAGAATCTACATAGGAAATGTGGGACACATTAGCCATTGCACATGAAGGTACAAATCAGGTGAAAGAGTCCAAGATTAGTATTCTTGTTCATCAGTATGAGCTGTTCAAGATAAAAGATGATGAGACTATTGATCAGATGTTTAGATGATTCCAAAAAATTGTTAATAGACTTAAAGCTCTCGAGAGAATCTACGATAATCAAGATCATGTCAAAAAGATTCTCACAAGTCTTCCAAAAAGAAGGAGACCCAAAGTAATGCCAACATAAGAAGCCAAGGATTTAAGTAAACTAAAGCTAGATGAATTGCTTGGTTTACTGAAAATACATGAAGTAGAGCTTGATGCAAAAGATAAACCTAGAAGAGATAAATCTATCGCATTAAGGACTGGTCAGAAGAATCAGAAGATACAAAAAAATAGAACCACATCTTCAAAAGCATTAAAGATTGAAGAAATCAAGAATGATGATGTTGTAAACGATCTAGAAGGGGGGTTGAATAGATCTTTAAACTTTTTTGTAAAGTTCTACAAAAAAATCAGAAGTTAATTCACACAAAAATAATTTAAACAAATTTAAATACAAAGAATAGGGAAGAAGAGTTCAGTGCTAAGACCTACGTCCTCTACCTAAGCTCCCACTTCGGATTTGGCAAACCACTTTACTAGACACTTTTTAGTTTAGTGTGAACTCTTACAACACCTCTTGATTTCTGGCTCAAGCTACCCTTACAATTGATTTGTTTTCCGGCACAAATCCTACCTCACAAGTGATTTTTCACCAACCACTCAACTCACAAAATAAAAAAGATAAAGATGATGGAATAATGCTCAATACAAATTTGGAACAAGCTAGGAGCAATTGAGAGCAAATGTGGAACAATAGTGGTATGCTTTTTTGCTTTTGGACTTCTATATAACGATCCCTTGATGTGACTCTATTTATTTGCAGGCTCTAAGATGATTGTAGCCATTGTGGAGCTCCTTCTAGCCGTTGCTTGATTTCTCATAGACGTTGCTTGATTTCTTCCTTTCCATTTGGGAATGATCCGAATGAATTTTGTTCAACTCTACCTGATAGTCGACTAGTCGTGCTATTATAGTAGACTAGTACCAACGTTTTTCACAGCAGGTTTCAGTCGACTATTACTATGATAGTCGACTATTACTATGATAGTCGACTAGTGCACCTATCTGACTGATTTGTAATCGACTTGTAACATCTTAGTCGACTTGTTTCATTCCCCATATGATGAATCTTAATTTATTAGTCGACTTATGAGAGATAGTCGACTTGTACTGACTCCAACGGATATATTTAATCTGATCCTCCCATAATCTTCATGTTTAAGTCTCTTGCATATTTGAAGATTATTTCCTTCTTGATTTCACTATGATTTATAATGTTGTCTTGATTTATTTCAATCCAAAACACCTGAAATAATTTCTTAACCAATTATATACATTTTATTATTATCAAAATATAAGTGGGATTTAATTTGTCAACCACCATTGATCCAACACGACATTCAACATATAGTTGAGAATTCACACTTTCACTAGCATGCACATTTCGAAAATACTTAGCAATCACTCCAATACACTTAGTTCATCCAATTAACATTCAAGTAGTACTTCAAAATCCAAGCCAACCGTCACATTTACAAAATCATTCAATAGTCAAATAATACAAGAATTCAAATAACAACAATAAAGTGAGACCATCTCGGTTGACTCATTGTATGCTCCATATTAGCATTTGCTTTCAAATTCTAGGAACGCTTGAATGTGGACACTTGACCTGCACAACCCATTTATGCAAAACACACATTACACACTCATCAATAATTGCACACCCATAAACATTCATTTATACACAATTGTAATAATGAACTATGTACAATGCATGCTCAATGACAATCTCGGGCATATGTTCTAAAAAACACTTTATGCTCATTCTCATTTCATAATTCATATGTGTCTAATTTATTCATAAGCTTACACCTCAAGAACACTTGGTTACTTTATATCATAACTCAATTTTTCATCATTTCTTTTCTAACCTCATATGATCTCAAAATATCTAAATTATCATTCAATAGGAATCCAATTGAAAATATCATAATGCAAAAATCTCTAATATTGATTCTAGAATACTTAAACCCAAACAATTTCTAAACTCCATGAACTAGAATCTTTCCAAAATCCAAAAGATTCACAATAATCTTACCTTGATTCTTCACCAAATGAAGGGATCCTTAGCTCAAAGGGAAGCTCTTCTCTTCCTCTATTTGTCTCCTTTCTTGATCAACTCCAAAATCTCTCTTGTAGGCTAGAGAAATTGAAACCCTAGCTTTTTTTTTTCTCTTCTCTCTCTCTTTCTCTTCTTCTCTTTATACTTCTCTCTCTTTTTCATGACATTCTCTCTCTTTTATCTAGAATTTTTGTTCTTCTCTTCTACTACCTTCCATTCACGTGTTTCTACTCCATTTATAGGCAAGGCAATATTCTTTCTTCCAATTATACCCTTAATGATTGAGAATTGTCTCATTTGTCCTTCCATTTACGCCTTACGTGTTTATTTAAGTGTCTTACCAACAATACCCTTGAATATTCTAACATAACATTTTATTCTAGAATCATCTTCTTTATTGTCTTACGTTTCTAAGGACACCAAAATCATTCAATTTGGTTCAGTAGTGTGAAAGTTATACTCCAAATATCTCCGGATTGCGTTTATTCCGAGACAATGCTCTACACTCGACTTCCATTCAAAAATTGAAACTCTTAGAGTCCGATTAAGAATTTTATTTCTTCATACAATTTGTATCCCTATGTTTCTAGTTTACTCCAAATCAAAAATCATCTCGTTTGGAACTCTATATATCATGATATCATCAAAATATTGAAGTATGTTCAGTAGAATAACATCAGTTCATACTATTTAAGGGTACACTCACTGTACCCATTTCACTTTTTCACTCAATCTTTCTCAATTTGATTTAAAGGGATATGATTTTTGGTAGATATGTAGAACAATGTCTTACAAATCCAATGGGTCAAGAATCAAGTCATTTGGATGTCTAGAGAGGAAGTTATGACCAAAAGAAGCAGTTATGTTCATAACCTCAATCGTCTTACTTTGCTTCGTCTTGTTTTGTACAGTAACTTCGTCTTACTTTGTACAGTAACTTCATACTTTGTACAATAACTTTGTCTTACTTTGTACAGTAACTTCGTCTCACTTTTGCTTCATCTTACTTTGCTTTGTCTTAGATGAACAGTAACTTTGTCTTACTTTTGCTTCGTCTTACTTTGTACAGTATCTTTGTCTTAGTTTGTACAGTAACTTCATCTTACTTTGTACAGTAATTAAGATGATGAACAGTAACTAAGACGATACAACATTACAACTTTTAATGCTCGTATCGCTCAACTCCGATATCCAAAATTTACAAACTTTATATCGTTGGAAAGCTGGGAAGATCATCTACAACTTTCCATAGGAAACTTTGCTAAAATATATTTATATTAATCCCAAAATTTTCCCTAAAATCCAAAGACGAATTTTCCATTCATACACCAACGTACTGGACCCAGTTCTCACTTCATGACAAATTTTGAGACTCTTAGAGACAGAATTGAAATTCGATGTCTTCATACAAAATGTAGCCATATATCTCTATGTTAATCCTAATTAAGAATCATCTCATTTGGATAACTGGAAAAAACTTTGTGGCTAAAAGACTGAAGCATATTTAGTGAACATTTTCCAAATCACTACCAATTTTGTTTCCAAATCTTTCCTTAGCACAACTCATACCAAGATCACGCTCTCTACTCCCTCTACTTCTCATTTTCAATAAAAATCACATTTAAAACAATCATACCTGGAAGTTGTCAATGAATGCATGTACACTTATTTGTGCAACGATTTAATATTTATGTGCATATATGCTAACATTATGCATGAGCAAGAAAATACAATTCCTTAATCTCTCTTTGAGCTCACATGTACTGAAATTTCGAGTCCTAACCCTTATTATGAGGACGGAATGTTACATTTCTCCCCTCCTTAAATAAATTTTGTCCTCGAAATTAATATTCAATTTATCGATAAGGCAGGGGTATTGTTTCCTCATATGCTCTTACGTTCCCCATATACTTCACCACTCAAACATTTTCTTCCAAATGACCACAGTTGATAGATTCAATAAGTATTTCAATCACTCATTTAGCTATCACACTATCTTGACCATTTCATTGGTATATTTCAGATTATATGTTGTCAATTTATTTCTGTTGGTCATACCATTATTTCTTAATCCATTCACATATCACATACTTTTAAATCTAAAACCTCTTGCTCCAATAACACTAACTCATAATAATTTTTTATACAGACCAATTCATAATAGCTTAACTCATCCTTTCTCCAAATCTGAGCACACCTTGCCAAGGTCGTACTCATAAAAACACTTCATCTTTTCTTTGACAATTCACTTCTCTTCAGTGTTAATACATTCAACCCTCATGTCCATTTCACTATATTCTCTAAATCTGGTGTTGGCCTACCTACCTCATTTATCTTTCATGAGTCACTTTACTCTTATTTCGGATTCACCTCACTTACTAACATTATCTCACATTTGTTATGGCCTTATATCATTTTAGGCCCTCTTCATCTCAATGTAATTGTGAACGATCACCTTTCTGTCATGCCATGCCCCATATCGCTTCTAATGATGTCACTATGATAACAATTGTTATACCTGTAGTCAATTTGAATTATACATCAATATCATATTCCTATGAACTCCAAAATATAAGCTTTAAGCATATTCCCGACAATTAGAACTGTTGTAGATCAAACTTTCAACCACTTGTTTCTACATCCTTAGTAGCTAAAATACAATCTTAGCACATTCCTACTAGGATGTCTAGCTTAGGTTGTTACTTAGGCTTCTCTAACTCTTTCTTTGCTCAATCATCTGTAATCAGGTATACGTACTTCTTATTTTGATCAGCAAATATCATTCTTCCGATTTCACTCGAGAGTTCACATTCGTTTTCACTTTTTCTATGTGATTCACAACTCTGAAACCTTAACTTTTAGGTTTTCTTACTTCTTTTCAGTAGACTTGATCTTAAATTTCAATGCAACTAGTAAC
Organism: Erythroxylum hondense; assembly: GCA_029829435.1. Classification (NCBI taxonomy): domain Eukaryota; kingdom Viridiplantae; phylum Streptophyta; class Magnoliopsida; order Malpighiales; family Erythroxylaceae; genus Erythroxylum; species Erythroxylum hondense. The sequence continues at coordinate 4,862,895 of JANKYF010000009.1, forward strand.
ACTTCATTTTTCCCCATATTCCACTCAACATTTTGCACTCTTCATTGCACTAGATTTGGAAACCTCAATATCTGAATTTGTATTATTCCATTATAAAATGTCTGTTCAATGTGTCAGATTACATACTACCTTTACCGGTATAACACTCATTTGTACATTTCTTTCAAACTCAATAATTTCCTTAAACTTACATAATTTATACATTCCATAAATGATTTTACACATCTAATTTCTCTAAGACCTCAAAGCGATTTCTATCATAGCAATTCTAAACTATGTATCAAAATCAACTCATAAGACTTTCATTGTCCCATGCATATCAAAAATCACTTTTTTTTTCAGTAGATTGCATCTTAATCTCTTATGCGAAACTTCATTATATAATGCATAATCTCCAAATCCAAATGATATTGTTATCATCAGTGTCATATTCCTCGAATCTTCAAAACGTCCCCTTTTTACTTTTCAAACATACTTAAAATACCATCTACGATCGCAGTCACTAATTAATACAATTTTACTTGGATCACCCAAATCTTCAATATCATCATGCTATTGGGGTATCATTATCTCCAACAGATATCACTTAAGTTTTTCCTTGGGCTATTTTCTTGCAATTCCTTAGGTGACTAATTCTCCAATGAAAGTAATATTGTCTCATGTCATTTCTAGTCTCTCACTTGACTTCTTGTCTCTAATAATTTTCTCTTTTCATTTGATTTCCTTTAATTCACAACGACTTACTCAAACGCCTATTCATTCGTACAAGTTCCTCCACTCATTTCAATTTATTTGAATTCTTCACTTTGTGTGTTGGTATTTCATTCCTCAGATTCAATTTGGATCTCTCGAACATATTCCCATCAAATATAATGTGAACCTATATATTCTCCTCACATTTGTAATAGTGTTACCTTCGAATTTATAACATCAAACAAAATGCATACACTCTTAGTGGCATATTCCACTTTTTTATGCTTGAGTCTCTGCTTGAGATATGACTCCATTATTCACTTTTGACTTGTTACATGTTCATTTATGATTTGTCCCTTCATTGATCACTCTTTAAATCGAATCGTCTGATCAACTTAACTCAATTTAGGAAAATTCTTCTTTGAAAGAAGATTTCTTGCTTCAATCATCGATACTGTTCATGAAATCCTTATCAATCAACCATTTTCCATAATTACGTATCAGTCATTCTTAATATCTCGAGAAGATCAATTTTAACTATGCATCATATTTCAATAAGATCAATTTATGCCATAGCTTACAAGATCGGAACATCCCTTGTAATGAGATTCTATGAGGCACTAAACAATTTCATTTACTCTAACATTTTTTCATATATCACCAAAATCATTACATCTTATCTAGAGATGTATCTATGTCGATTCATCAATTAGTAGCTTAGACTAAGGATACTTTAATCCCATTCAATTCTAGATAACTCTTCTCCTTTTGTGCTTGTCTTTGATCGGGGGGATTACGCCATAATCTTGTCCTTCTTCTTTTCCCTCCAATTCATCATATATCTAAAACATTATTTATAAATCTCAATTCATTCCCCATTGATCACTACAAGCATTTTTACGTCTTACTCTAACTCATCTTCGACTTTGAGCTATAGGAACTATAATTAACACTTATTCAATAAGTCATCGATTGCTTCCTATATCATCTCTATGCATATTATACACATATGCTTAATATTCTCACTTGTCATGGCGATCCCACTATCAGATGTGCACTCACAATGGCGAATCAACCTAAACTCAATAACTTTTCATATATCGCTATCATCATCTTTTCTTCCAATTGTCTTAATCAATTTATAATTATAAGGGCATAACCCATATGAAACTTAGATCTCCATTCCACAGATATATTCTCATACTGAATCATAAATTTTTATATCGATAATCACACAACCATTCTAAATTCAAATTCAATCTTTCAAGGTCTTATCATCTTGGGCTTATACACTTTAATCTCATTCATTCTACTTATATCCTTATTTTTCCTCAAACAACCCATGACAGTGTATTCATATTTAGATCACCTTTGAGGACATTTCACCAGAATGCAATATCGATTTCATATTGAAATAACCTTTTTTTTTCCGTCCGATTGTCGCCTTGGGGTTATTTCAAAAATTTAACCAAGGATTGCGTACAGCGCAACCTCGGGTCGTTCTCTTGAGGAACCAAAAGTGAAATTAATTTCCT
>JANKYF010000009.1:4865222-4876344 GCA_029829435.1 Erythroxylum hondense
GAGAGCAATAGGATTAAATGGATCCCGATGAGATTGGGATATGTCCCGATGAGATCGCGACATCGACATTGCTGAAAAGGGTCTCCGGTGTTTTTTCTGTACCGGGGCCCGGCAGGCCGGTAGGACCGACCCCAGTGTGACTGGACCATTTCAGCAATTATATATATCAATTAATTAATTAAAGATTAATTAATTAAGATATATATATATATATATATGTTCGTTGGTTTGCTAAATGGAGAGAAGATGAGAGTTTGACTTGGTCAAACTTCATCATTTAACTTGATTTTTTAATGGTTAGAAGCCACCAACGTGGCTATCTCTCAACCAAGCCTTTTATTTGTCTCTTTAAGTAGTTAAAAGGACATGAGAGAGGCTGAAGAAGCAAGGATGGTCGTCGATGGTTTGGAGGAGAGAATAGAAAACTTAATTGTTAAGTTATATTGAAAAGTGTTTTCAAAAGCTTCTCCTCTCCAAGACTCACGAACCATCTCCTCCATGATATATATATAGTCTTTAAATGTTAAAGACTAAAACATATGTGAGCATGGGAGGTTGGTGGTCGACGACAGCATGGAAGGTGAAGAGAGAATGAGAGACTTAAGGGTTAAGTTGGTTTGAAAATTGGATTTTCATGCCCTCTCTCTCATCATCCATGGCTATCTTTCCTCTCCAAAGCTTGTTCATCTTCTATTCTGCTGCTCTCCAAGAATAAGGTAAGATCTAGCAGTCTTTTCCTTATTCTAGCTATTTCCGGGTCAAAAGGGTTTGTCCCGGTTAGGTTCTCCGACCTCTGCGTGGATACCGTTAGAGACGGTCTACTTTGGTCGTTATGGTTTGACATTCATATAGACATATGGATTCTGGCTTTCGGGAACGTCCCGGCAACAAAAAAAATTTGTTTTCCGCACCGCGAGTATGTGATACTTGCACCGGGATTTTCCTACAAAAGAAAGAGAGCAAATACATCTGTAATGTGAAGCTTAAACAATATCTTTTCTAAGAAAGAAAGGCTAAAGCCTGGAGAGGCTAAGAAAGAAAATAAAGAATACTTTGTGAGAGAGACCTGAAGAGACTCTACAAATGTAGAAAGAATACTTGTAAAGTTGAAGAGTATAGTGAAGTCTTAGAAAAACTCTGAGGACTGGACGTAGCCCAAGGTTAAGGGTGAACTAGTATAAAATCACGGCGTCTATTCTCTAACCCTTATCTTTTAATTTTCTTGTTGTTAGAAGAGTAGATAATAATTTTTGTGATTGCATTACTCATCAACTTTAGTAAATTTTGTTTGTGATTATCTGAATTGGTAAAGAAATTCAAGAAATTTCTAAAGATTAATATATTTGAAGATTTTACACAATTCAACCCCCCTTCTTGTACATTTTATATATTATACGTGATTCTTATATTGATAAGTGATTTACTTCAACATTGACAAGATAACTTGATGAATCAAATGGATTAACAAGTTCTATTTAAAAGACCAGAATATTTGGCAATTGGAAACAAATGGTGAATACTCTTAGTATTTCACACATATGTTGAAATTGAGAAATTCCTTATAACCTTAGATCAAGCACAAATTAGGGAATGGTGAAAACTCCTAATTCTGGCATAATAATTGGATTGATCACAGCCTGTTAATCATAAGAAATGATCTCCTACACTTAAGGATTAGAATTCCTTTAGATATTAGAGTTTCCTTATTAATACAACATGGAGATTAGTGCTGCAATTTCAGAGGTTCTTGATTTCTCAAAAAAAAATTAGAGGTTCCTCTTCATTGATAAATTGTCTAGCTTAGCTCCATCATTTGCACAGGGAAGATAGTATCACTTGGCTAGCTAACAGTAATGGTTATATACTATGAAGTAATATAGAAACAAACCATGAACCCCAAAGCATCCTTGATCAATTGGCTAGTTATAAAGAATATGATCAAAACTAAGGATAGATGGTTTGGTACTCCTATATGTGTCTTATGCAAAGAAGAGGAGGAAGATATAAACCATTTTTTCTTTCAATGCAGTTACTTGAAAGTCATTTAAAGTAGGGTGTTGCATCTTCGTATGGAAATTTGTTAAACATATGAATGGAATTGGGTCTTGGCATAGGTTATCAAAAAGGTTAAGGAACTTAAGAAAAACATAGGGGTTTTGAAAACTACATTCATATCTACAATCTACTCAACATGGAGAGAAAGAAATAGCATAATCTATAAAGGGAAAGCCATTAAACAACATTAATTAGCTTATTATAGTTTAAACTGGATTAGAGAAATCATGATAACAATTAATGCACAAAGCAATCTCCTTTTAGGCATGAAACTCATATGAAACTTTTAAAACTTTGTAACTGGCAAGTGTGAATTGCATCGTGTTTTAGGGCATAGTTTGATATTTATTTAATTTTTAACTCAATCATTTAGTATGTGTTTAGGTTAGAATTGTGATAGTTTGTTCATTGTTTATATTTTAAGTGTTTTGTGGGTTAGTACAAATCTTTGAGCTTAATTATTATATTTTTGAAGTACCTTAATGTATTTGTTAGTGTTTTAGGGTCAACATCAAAGAATAGAGAAATTTTAGAGACACTTGGGTAGAAACAACGACCCATGATCATGGCACAATAAGCAACGATCATGACAAAAGCACCAAAATTGGCCCATGATTGTGGCCCATATGCCACGATCGTGACAAAAGCCTAAGACTTGGGCTACGATTATGGCCTGCTTACCACGATCGTGATAGAAGACTCAGAAGTGGCCCACGATCGTGGCTTCTTGCATAGGGCAGACACACAAATACTCAAAAATGCTAAGTTTCTAGAGATTTTTTGGACCTTTTGGACCCCTAAAAGCCCTAGTTCTACTCAAAACACAAAAGGTATTTAAAGAATAAGACAAAAAGGCAGGACAAGCTTTGGCATCAACCACTTTAGAGAAACCCTTGATAGAATTATCGAGAGATAGAGAAAGAGAAGAAGGAAGAGTATAGAGGAGAAGAAGTTGGCTTAACGCACTTCCCAAATCAGGGCTTTCATGACGTCAATGCCTCCCATCATCCATTTAATTTCGTATTTCTTGCTACTTTTATTTTTATTATTGTATAGAATTGGAATAATAGTTGATGATACTATTTTTTGGATGTTGATGACATTCTAAACTCAACTTCAGGGTTTTATCTTTGCTTTATCGAAATCTAATTCCTTATGTGTTATTTAAATTTATTGTGATTTAATTTTGGACATGCATAATTCGATAATAAACTGAGAGGGTGAATCAAGTGAAAAATAATTAAATTAGGCTAATGAGATTTAGGTGATTTAATAGAACAAGAATTAAATCAAATTGATAATTTTTTCCAAGAGAGATCTTGCATAGGTTTCCGATAGTTTATTAAACAACTTCATATCTAATAAGGGTTTTGGATAGGTTGTTAATTGAGAAATTGCAACTTTCATAATATGATTAGAGTTTATAAATTATAGTTAATGGTTATAACTTAAGAGAGAGTAATTAACCCTAGGATTGTCTATAACCAATAATCCAATAATTCATAGTCAATTATGTTAGGTTTAAAGATAGGCAAAATTCCCTTTTTCCCAATTAGTAATTCCTTAGGTTGATTCTTAAGTGTGTTTTGCAACTGCTAAATTATTAATATTTTCGTGATTGATTCTTAAATTGGTTTGTTTGATTAAATTAAATTTTTGTTTTAGTTTTGTACATTTTGAATTTTGCGAATTATTCTAGCCTTAGATTTTAGGATTAGAATATCCCTCTTCGTGGGATTGACACCTTAGGTACTACACAAATGACCCGTGCACTTGCGAATTATCAAAGTTAATTAATTAAAACTTACATATAAAAAAAAACCCCAATCAAGTTTTTGGCATCGTTGCTGGGAAGGCGATTAGTTTAATTCTATAGTTTAAGATGTTTAGTTAGTTTTTATTTTTTGTTTTCATTCTTTCTTTCTATTTCTGAAATTGTGCTCCTCTATGAACACAAAAGTCACGAGAAGTTCGAGTCGTGTAGCTGAAAACTTAGATTTAGACATCACTCAATTAGAACGAGCAAAGTAGACAAACCACTACACTCCGAGAACAAAAAAGAATTGTAGCTATTAATTAAATGACAGAGATGCAAGCTAAAATTGAGAACCTAACTCGATAACATGAAGGCTTCGTCCTCAGCTTTAGCAAAAGCCGTGCAACTTAAGTGGGAACTCCATGGTCAAATGGACCATGATACGGTGGACTGTTTCTTGATGAAGCAAAGTGATCCAAATAAAGTGAATTATATGGGAGCTCAATATGGACAAGGAGGGGGAAACAATCCCTACTCCAATACGTATAACCCCGATTGGAAGAATCAATCTAACTTCTCGTGGATGAACAATACTGGGGGACAGTTTAGACCTCAAAGACAACCAAGCTTCCAACAAGACAAACCAAGCTTAATGGAATCCAAGTTGGATAAGATTTTAGATACAACTAGAGGCATGGAGGATGTACATAGGAGGTTTGAAAGCAAATTCGAGCAAGCCACTAAAAGTCATGCCTCTTTAAAACACAATCTGGAGGTCTAAATAGGTCAACTAGCAAAGGCAATTTCTACTTAGAATGTAGGAACCCTTCCAAACAATACCGAGTATAACCCAAAGGAACGGATCATAGTCATTACTCAAACTAAAGAAAAGAAGCTCGAACATGCAAAGGAAGATGGAGATAAGGGAGAAGGATAAGTAATTATGAAATTTCTTGTAAGTAAGCTTGTAATTGAGCCAATTGAGGAACCTCGATCGGAATTTTTATACCCTATTCTAGCTCAGCGGAAGTCAATTGCAAGAAGGGTGACAAGGAATTCTGGGGAGGTTGAATTAAACAAGGTTGAAGACAATGAAGCTCACATTAAAGGAATCAAGCAAGAAGAAGGTTAAGGAATGCATAACAGAAGAAAACCCTAACATAACATCGAAGAAACAGGACCCAGGGGATGTTTACATTCCTTGCAGTATCAATGGAATCAAAATAGACAGGGCATTCGCAGATTTGGGAGCAAGTATCAATATGATGCCTTATACCTTGAGTCAAAAATTTCTCCTAACCCATAAAGATACTAGTGAAGATGGCGGATAGAATAGTTCATCGATCAAAGGGGATTATTAAGGATGTGTAAGTACAAATTGATAAATTTACCTTCCTTATAAACTTTTATATATTGGATATTAGAGAAGATGTAGAAATCCTTATGGTCCTTGGACGACTATTCTTGTCTACTACTTGCTCCATAATTGATGTTGATGGGGGAGAACTAACTTTAAGGGTCGACAAGCATCAAATAATCTTCAAAGTGTCAAAAAAAGACAACAATTCTCCTTTACCTCCAACTAATATCAAGGAAACCAAACTTCAATGACAAAGGGAAGATATTAAGGATCCTGGGAATGCATTTAGAAAGAAACAATCGAGAAGAAGAAGTCAAAGGGAGGAGAATCAGAGGGAGAGTGGAATATAAAACATGGTAGCTCGTGTGCAAATTGAAAGATCGATGACTGCGCTACCATTGCACGATTCATTCAAACCACTTTGAGCACAAGAAGAGTGTCGAGCTACTAAAGTTAAAAGAAACGATGCATGGGAGGCAACCCATGGACTGTTAATTTGATGTTATTTCCCTTGATTATTAGATAGTTGAATTCTGTAGTTAGGTTATTTCGTTTCTAAATAAAATAAAGAAGGCATAGGACTTCGACATGAATTGATGATCGAGGAAGTAATCAAAAGAGAGTGAAGGGGCCATAAAGAGTTAAGTAGTGATTTCAGAAAAAATGGAGAAGAAAGAAGAGAAAAAATCAAAATTTTAAAAAGGGACATGCAAATTTTAGGTTCACTTTTTACCATTTTTCCCTCTATCCACCTATATATTCATTTCTAACTTCACTTTTCACTCACTTTCATTTTTACTTTATCTCTGTATGTTTAGAACCTCCAAACACTCTCACTTTTCTATACCACAATTTCAAACTTACAGTCTCTTCCAACTTTTACTTACTTGCAAGCTAGTATGATGCGCATTAAGCAGTCAGCAAAGCGCGATCAATCATCGGGGTGCAACCAAGCTCGAGATGAGGGAAAAGGAACGAGGCAACAAACTTTGGAGCACCATTCCCTATCTACATAGAGGAGGAAGGTATTTGTTTCCAATCCCTCAATGTTAAACAAGTTGTAGTCCTGAAAGATTTTGATTTTGATACATTTAATAGGCTAAGAGAACTTAGTAGAAGGAATTCAGTGGGTGAAGTTCATACACTTCCAATATCCTTTCATACACTTCTAATGTCCTGTCCAGGAGCTCACTCTATAATTCTTAACTTTTCTATATTACAAACCTAGTAAACCTAAAGAAATGTGGTTTAGGTTACGGGAATGAAACTATGAGTTAAATATCGAAATCAGGTGTGATATTTATGGGCTCCCCGAGTCTTCCATTATCAATCAACACGATGACTTTCGTGCTTCTTGCTATTGGAACAAGCTTACTGGGTTAGAGCGATTCGAAGCTAAAATGCTCGTAACAACATCATAAGAACCCATGAGCACTTTTTATTGCACAAATTCATATGTCAATTGGTTTTTGATAAATTAGAAACCAACAAATGCTCGTGCATGAATCACAGTATCCTAGTGTGCACCTCCACACATGCGTTGAATTCTATTGCTGCATCTCTACATAAGATGAGCAACAATTTAGGTATAGGATACTTAGTTTTTGCCATTGCTAGGTATTATGGTGTGGATTGTAGTGGTTTAACCGTCCACCTCCCTGATTTCTAAATCATCATCATCTATGGTGTGTTGAAATCCATAATTCCCATAACATGAAGCTCTGGGATACCAGCCAAAAGACGTATGTGAAGATCAAGGGTAGTTAGGTGAGTTCGAGTATAGCACTGCCTCAGTAGGTAGAAGAGGATCGACGAGTGAAGAGTTCGAGGAGGAAGAAGAAACAGAATAACCAGGCTGGAAGAAAGTGCTTGATATAATATCCATAAATACAAAGATAATTACAGATACACTTGCAGAGAACTATAGAAAGAACTATAGAAGAATGAAGGAGATTAACTGAACATAACGACGTCAGAGCCTAAATAAACGTCATATCCATCATTACTTTGAGACTCAAGGCATCCAACTGCCACTTTTAGCACCACACTGCCTCCATCACCATAAAGCTTTGTTCAAACCCTTTTCTTTTTAAATTTAGTTTTTATTTTGTTTTTACTTTAATTTATGTTTCTCTCCTTTCCATGTTTATTTGTTTGTCCCCTTCTCACATTAAGGACAATGTGTTGTTTAGGTGCGGGGAAGGTTATGTGTTTTGCTTTGAATGTGAATTTTGAATATTATATAATAGTTTTTAGATTGCATTTTATGAAATGTGTGAATGTGTGAATGACTTAAATGGATTGAAATTGATTTAATTTTGAGCATAATCTATTAGGTTATGAAGAATCATTAGCTTGCAAAATTAGTAAATTGGATTCTTTGGCTAAATACGCAGCTTAATTAGGATTTAATGTTAAGTTGTAGCCTCTAAATTATTACATTCATTCATAATTTGAGGTCTTTTGATTTAAATAGTTTTGCTAGTAGTTTTTCATGGAAATGAGTAGGTAGGCAATAAAAAATATGTTGTTAATTTTAAATAAATTACTATTCCACTGGCCTTCATGTTATGAATAGAGCTAATAGCCAGTTGAGAACGTGATATAACTGAGTAACCAGATCGACATGCATCACAAATGTATGCCTCCGCTTTAAAAGACTATAATGACGTTTCAACCAAGTGGCTTAATAAAAAATAACTTAGTCGAGTAACCAGATCAACATTCATCACCAATGTTTGCTTTCAAGTAAAAGGTTGGTCCTTGTTTAATAAAAAAAAGTGTTTCCTAATAAAACCTACCGAACTTGTAATAGCTTGACTTTTCATTAATATGTACTTAGGAGTAGTTACAGAGTTTGAAAGATCAAAGAATTATTAATGTGTGTGTGAAATTAAAAAGGGTAAATAATTTAACACTTGGATTTAGATTAATATGTATATTTAGTTCAAAGCCCCTAGACACAAATTTTGCATGTTAATGATTTAAAATAACTTGAATGATTGCGTTTAAAATTAAATTTATTTCATGAAGTCGAAGTCATTGTCTCATTACTACATTGTGCATTATGTGATTTTTTGTGTTTGTTGTTTTGTTTGCTTGAGGACAAGAAAACGTTTAAGTGTAGGGATGTTGATAAGTGTGAATTGCATCATGTTTTAGGGCTTAGTTTGATATGTATTTAATTGTTAATTCAATCACTTAGTATGTGTTTGGGTTTGAATTATGTTAGTTTATTAATTGTTTATGTTTTAAGTGTTTTATGGGTTAATACAAATCTTTGAGCTTAATTTTTATGTTTTTAAGGTATCTTGAAGTATTTGTTAGTGTTTCAGAGTCAACATCAAAGAATGGAGAAGTTTCATAGACACTTGGGCCAAAACAATGGTTTACGATCGTGGCACAATAGGCCACGATCGTGACAGAAGCACCAGAGTTGGCCCACAATCGTGGTCTATATGTCACGATCGTGACAAAAGCCTAAGACACGGCTCACTATCATGGCCTGCTTTGGGTAGACGCGCATACACTAAAAAATGTTAAGCTTCGAGGGATTTTTCAGACCTTTTAGACCCCAAAAAAATCCTAGGGCTGCTCAAAACCTAAAAGGTATTTAAATAATAAGACAAAGAGGCCGGAGGAGCTTTGGCATTAGCCTCTTTTAGAGAAACCCTAGAGAGAATTATCGAGAGATAGAGAAAGAGAAGAAGGAAGAGAGAAGAGGAGAAGAAGTCAACTCAACGTACTTCTCGGATCAAGAGTTTTTCGGCCTTGTTGCCTCCCGTCATCCATTTAATTTTTTATTTCTTGCTATTTTTAGTTTTATTATTGTGTAGAATTGGAATAACAGTTGATGATATGATTTTTGGATGTTGATGATGTTCTAAAGTCACCTTCGGAGTTTTATCTTTGATTTAATAAAATTTGATTCCTTATATGTTATTTAGATTTATTGTTATTTAATTTTAGACAAGCATAATTCGATAATAAAATGAGAGGGTTAATCGAGTGAAAAATTATTAAATTGGGCTAATGAGAGTTAGGCGATTTAATAGAATAAGAATTAAATCAAATCGGTAATTTGTGGGAAAAGAGATCTTGCATAGGTTTTTGATAATTTATTAGACAACTTCATATCTAATTAAGGTTTTAGATAGGTTGTTAATTGAGAAATTACAACTTCCATAATTTGATTAGGGTTTATAAATTAGAGTTAATGCTTATAACTTGAGAGAGAGTAATCAATCCTGGGATCGTCTAGAACCAATAATCCTGTAATTTATAGTGGATTAGGTTAGGGTTAAAGACAGGTAAAATTCCTTTTCTCTCAATTGGTAATTCTTTAGGTTGATTCTTGAATGTGTGTTGCAACTGCTAAATTGTCAATATTTTTATGATTGATTCTTGAATTGATTTGCTTGATTAAATTGAATTCTTATTTTAGTTTTGTACATTTTGAATTTTGTGAATTATTCTAGTCTTAGATTATTCCTCCTCATGAAATCGACACCTTAGATACTACGTGAACGATCCATGCACTTACGGATTATCGAGGTTAATTAATTAAGTTTGCACACATCGAAAGACCCGATCAGTAACCTTGATTTTAGAAATATTGTATTGAACAATAGCTAGTTTGTAACATGTCTTACATTGTAATTGTGTAATAGCTTTTGTTGTTATTAATAAAATATTTCATTCAACTTCCAAAAAAAACAATACTAAAACAATTATCCAAAAGAAATTTTGCCAAATGTTCTTCGAATTATCCTAAAGTAGGATCTTTATTTTGCAAACTCTTCCATAATTTTATAGCTCATTGTATATACTTAAGATGTTTTAGGATACCATTATAATTTGCACAATATACGTTCGACACTTGATTAAAAAAAAGAGTAAACAACGAATGCTTACTCATTCAAGGTTTACATAACCAATAAAAATGAAATCTTGTATCATGTTATTTACCAATATAAAATGTAACGTTAGGTCCATCCCAAGCATCGTACAATATTGATCTAATTGCGCCTTCATGAAATTCACACAATTTCGTTGTGCTAGAGTTCAAATTAAAATTGGAGATCTTATTACAACCATTTTCTTTAAACGAATTCGAGGAAAACTAGTATTCAATACCTGAATAATAAATTAAAATGTGTCTCATCATATGATAATATTATTAAAGCCAAACACTCGAAAGAGCGTGAAGAAATGATTTCTTTTGATCATTAAACTTATATTTATTCAAGAAAATTAAATAAAATATGGATAAATATTTTTTAAAAAATAATAAAGAAAAATAAGTCAAATAAACAAATTATTTAATGAGAAGTTTGCTCGAAACAAATCTTTTAACATTTATAAAATCGCCATCACCACCAGTCATTGCGGCATTCTGAAAGCAGCCCCTCCAACCTACTGCTTGTCGCATGTCTAGATCAGTCTTGCCCTATATCATCTCTTTTCCAAACATCAAGCAGATTGCCAAAGCGGTTGCCTTGTCTAGGACTTGGCAACACATATCTGACGCATCCCGTGTTGAACTTTTCAATGAACACTTTTATGGTGAGCAGGGTCTCTCACGTATTGTTCTACATTGTGAAATAAAGAAGTCAAGCACGTTGTAGAGAGAAATTTCTCTAACTGTCATCAACAAAACCTACCTATCTCACCATGGTCAGTTTTGCAAATAGAAAGTGAGTGTTTATTTAAACCATGACGGCTTATTCAGACGAAACAATTTGAAAACTTTGTTGTTGAATTGTGGAAGACGATGACCAAAAAGATTGTTCTTTGCCAGATTGAGACAAATATCAGAGGTGTTTGGCAAAAAATTGATAAGTCGTACTTTAATTTATGGACTAAAAGTTAGCTTTTTGAGCATTTTTAAAATAATTGATGTATTTAATAAATGACTTATTAGTTAACTTGTTAAATTATAATAAGTTGAT
>JANKYF010000009.1:4936711-4950663 GCA_029829435.1 Erythroxylum hondense
TGGTCCGAAATCAATCAATAGCAATCAAACACATATCCATCCTTAACTCCACATGGCATTTTTGCATACAATTTTACACATATAAAGGCTGAGGAACCAACTAGGTTACTCACCTGCACCTCCGAGCTATCGCCTGGAAGTCCCGGCATATCCGTGGATTTGCTCCAGCGGTGCCTCTAAAACAATCAAATATTCACACATTACCAACTATGCCAATTCCAGTATTCAATAATGCAATAAATATTATACATGTTATGACTTTTCCGATCAATTCCCGAATTCTCACTCTTACCTTAATTCATAACAATTTCAGATACCATAATTCAATTTACTAATTCCCATACTCTATGGTCACGTTCCAATTAAATCACAATCACTATTTCTTTGTCATCCAATCCCGAGAATCATCAAATTAAATTATCAATTCAGAATTCTTAACCCCCAATTGCCTATTAATCATTAAGGAATCAATTTCTTAAAATCAAAACCTCAATTCATTACTTGTAACAATCATCTCATAATCAATTAATTCCATTTCTTCTAAATTGCAATTCCTAGTCTCAAACTTCAATTGAGCCAATAACCAATCCAAATTACATCCCAAATTCTCCAATTCAAAATCTCTAAATCTCATATTCTGAAATCAGTCTCCCTCGCCGCGACGTATGCCTCCTTCGCCGCGGCGCACAATCCTCTGCTCGTCGCGGCGTGCGTCGCTGCTCGTCGCGACGTGTGGTCCAATTTCCTTCGTCGCGGCGCCAAATCAATTTATTCTCCGAATTTATTCACTCGCCGCGACATGCAACAAAATAAAGGCTCGCCGCGGCGTGTTCATCACACGTCGCGGCGTGCGACGAACTTCGCACCCAGAAATCCCATAAATTCATCTGATCTTCTGCTCTAAACTCATTCAAATTCATTCAAAACACTCTCAATCAGTTTCAAACATTATTCCCTACTTATTTCTACCCTTAAAACATCATTTAACTCATTTTTCATCAAAAACCCAAATCAAATTCTCAAAAACCCTATCACCCGAAACTTTCAAATCCTCTAACCAATTTCATACTCAATCAATGATTAAACTAAACAATATAAGGCATAATCACATGGAACTTACTTGATTCTAGCTTAATCCCTTGGAAAATCTTCAAAGAATCTCCAAATCGCAGCTCAAGCACACCCACGACCAATCCTCTTTCCTTTGAAGCAAAACGATTTTCGTGGATGGCAATTCTCAAACATTTAGGCTTATATATATATATATACTTGGCCAATCATCTGCCACATGTCCAAGTCTTAAAGTCTATCAGTCCAAATTCTTATTCTATTTTTCTCCCAATTTCGCAATGATCATTAATAATAAATCCCAAAATCATAACTCCAATTGTTTCATATCAATTGCCAATCAATTTCGGACCCGGAATCAAATAAATAAGTCACTGGGCAAATTTTTCGGTCCGAATCTATCACTCTAAAAATTATGGCAAAATTCCCATAAATCCACAAAATTAGGAAATGCCCAATCCTATACTCACATGTCAATTTCCAATCCTCTGAATTCAATTTCACTCCAATTTCCATATTCAAAACCTAATTTATACACTTATTACTCAATTTCCAATTTTCACAACTCAGTTGACCTAATTTTCCAATTTATCCAAATCAATTCGGGAATTGTCAAACATGTATGTACATATGCATATACTTATACAATCAAAAATCAAATGACTATCGAAACTATAATGCATGAGCAATGCAACATGTGCCCGTACTCAATCCTAACCAATCCAAATCACCGACATGCCCGTCACACCGGTAACGGGATGTTACAGTTTTAGTAATTTTCTTATTAATTCACTATTATTTTTTTTGGTTTATGTGAGGAAGGAGGTCTCATGAAGCCAAACTTGCTCCTTTTATTAATAACGTGCATCAGATAAGAGGGCCTCAAAGGGACTTTGAAGAAAAACTCGAGGAACCCAAGCTAAAAAAATCAAGAGATGGGTAAAAGGTAGCCAAGAATGAAGGAATATGACGGAATAGTAATTGGTGCCGCCACTTCGTGTATATGTTTGGGAGAGGCAGGTAGAAACTATGAATTAAAGAACACCCACTACAATATGCTACCATCTTCCTATGGGGTTCCTAATAAAGATTCTTTCAATTTCATTCGGGAATTCTATATCACTCTCTAGACATTCTCGTTGGATGGCCTAAACGAAGATCAACTCAGGATGAGGTGCTTCTAATACACATTAAAGGATCGGGCCAAGGTATGACTGATGACCCTTCCACCTGGTTCATTGACTACATATGAGGAGATGTACAACAAATTCATGAGAAATTTCTATTCCCATCAAGAGACTTTTGAGTTGCGGACGAAGATAGCAACTTTTCCTTAGATGAAGAAGAACCATTCCATAAGATGTGGGAAAGCTTCAAACTCTTGCTCATTCAGTGTCAACACCATTATTTTCCACTCCACATGCCTAGTTCTTTTATGATAGATTGACATAACAATGTCAGTACACAGTGGACAATGCAGCAAGAGGAGCTATGGGAGAGAAGACAACCAAAGAAATGTATGAGATCTTCAAATGTTGGGGCTAATTCTCAATAAAAGAACATAAGGGGGAGAAGAGCTGGAGTTCATGAAGTGAGCTCAAATCAAGAACTAACTATGCAATTAGCTGAGTTATCAAGGCATATAAAGATGCTAACTAAAAGATTACCCCAAAATGTTCCAAATCAAGAGGTATGTGGTATATATGGAACTGGTGGTCATGGAACTAAAGTTTATTCTTGTGAGCATTTGTAGATCGTGAAGAACAAGTGAACTCACTCAACGGTTTTCAACTACGGGAGTGAAATGATCCGTACTCAAACACCTACAACCTTGGTTGGAGAAACTACCCCAATTATTCATGGAAGACTAACAATCCACCAGTACAGCCCCAACTACAATACCAAAATTTTCAGAGGCCAAATTATTACCAAGGGCAATTCCTACTTCAAAACCCACCAAGTAAGCCTTCTTTGGAAGAAATCCTGAATGCATTTATTCATGTTACAACTCAAAATCAGGAAACGAACAATAAGAGGTTGGATTTTTTGGAGGAATTTGTGAAGAGGATTAAGATCTAAGTAAGGAAACTAGTTGCTTAAATGCACAATAATCAAAAAGGGAAGTTGCCCTGTCAACCCAAGCTAGCTTAAGTATAAGATCTAAGTAAGGCAACTCGCTGCTTAAATGCACAACAATCAGAAAGGGAAGTTGCCCTGTGAACCCAAGCTAGCCTAAGTAGTTACTATTTTGAGAAGTAGTAAGGTGATGATAATCATGTTGCATCCCTTCTAATCTATCTGGTGCAGGTAGCCAAAAAGAGGAGAGCCTCACCAATGAAAAAGGTTAGTAGAATGAAAAAAGCAATAGGCATGACAACTTTTCAAGTCACGTTTAAAAAGGCAAAATTTTGGGACATACGATCGACTACAATAAAGAAGCAAGACTGAATAAGGTGGGTAATCCTTATAGACCACCGATCCTATATCTAAGCCGCCTTAAGGAATCAAAACAAGATAAGCAATTTTTTGATCTATATAACATGTTTTTCAAAGTTAATATTAATCTGCCTTTGTTAGGTGTGATCGGAAACATTCCAGCTTATGTGAAGTTCTTCAAGGAACTAAGCACCAAGAAATGAAAGTTTGAATCAAACAAGAAGGTGATAGTTTTAAAAGTTGCAAGTGTGGTGCTACAACAGCAATTACCTCCCAAATTAAAAGGCCCATTTTGGATAGCAACAGTGTTTGAATTATTATTTGAACATCTAGTAGTTTAAATAGCTTTGACAATAACATCCCTGGTTTCTTTGACATTCTTGGTGATATCCATGTCCAACTAAGTGAGTAGCAATTGTATCCATAAGGAGTGTTCGTGTAGCTTTTCCAATGAATGGATTGATGTTTAGGATATAAAGTGGGTTTTTGTTGGATGCAATTAAGAAACCAAAGTAAAATTAAATTAATAAAAATAAATCAAATTAAGCAGCAATAAAAGTAGAAAATTGATAAATAGTTTTGGAATCCAATTCTTGGTTCATTCTCATTATACACAAAAAAATGCTTCATTGTCTTGTTGTTTTCACACCTCTCTTAGAAATTATTAATTTTAGATTAACAATAAGCTATGCTAATCCCAATTTTTCCTTAGGTCATGTCTAATTAAAATAAGCTCTTTAATTAAACTTAACTATCAAACAACCTAGAACAAGCTCTCTAGATTTAGTAGGACAGTCGCATTACGAATAAGAAAAACAAATTAATTTAGGCAATAACCACACAAGTTCGGTTATTAACCTATGTTACAAATGAATCCAAAACGCAATTATTATGTATTATATTTTAGATTCTAGCAATAGGTTTAGATAAAAACAATCTAATAAAAGTATTCAGATCGTCCTTACTCAAATACACAAATCAATAATCAAAGCATAAAATAAACAATCCCTATAGAGAAAGAGATTCAATAATACACAATAAAGAGATGCTCAAATGCAATCATCATTTCAGTTTCACCTTTGAACCGGAAGAAGGAAGATTAGCCCTCCATAAAACCCAATTAAGCATTCCAAAAATGATTCATCCCTCCTTTGGTCACCCAAATGTTGATTTATATCAAAAATTAGGTTACATGAATCTAACTGTGCATACCAGTAAAAATGTAGCATTTGTAAATGTGCATGGCCGTTTGTGACTTTGATATTTTTGTTTTTCCTAAGGATGATCAAAAACTAAGTGTGGGGAAACTTGATATGTGCTTAATTGATTATACATTTACTCCCCAACACTTATTGATTAATGCTATGAAATGTTTGAGAAACTCATTTTGGTACAGCCTAATTAGAATAGGTTGAAGCTTAAGCAGACTCTTATCTTTTTCTCGTTGATA
The DNA here is from genome assembly GCA_029829435.1 of Erythroxylum hondense. Lineage (NCBI taxonomy): Eukaryota > Viridiplantae > Streptophyta > Magnoliopsida > Malpighiales > Erythroxylaceae > Erythroxylum > Erythroxylum hondense. The sequence continues at coordinate 4,941,666 of JANKYF010000009.1, forward strand.
TGAATTTATGATTAGCCTATTCTGATTAGCCTATTCTAATTAGCCTATTCTAATATTTTATTCCAATCTCATTCATGATAGTAGAGATTAAGAGTATGCTAGATACCGACCCAAATGGAGGCTAAATAACCACTCTTAAATTAAAGGTGGGTAGTGCTTTCAAGCTTACTGCGGCATAGTTCAAATAATTTATCTTCAGATCCTCCAATTGTCTTTAGCTTTTAACCTCTATATAGATATAAGCCAAGTAGTGAAAGAAGCTTTGGATTTCGAAGACCCTTTTCAAACTATATTATATTAAGGAATAAGAGGGTGAGAGGGCTTGAGAGCTTTAATACATGCAGAATTTGAAAAGTCTTTATTCCGACTTAGTAGTCATAAAGGTGCTAAGTTGAGCATATAGCTAGGAAAAAATTTCCATAGTGTCTCAATGCCCCCTCCCTTGAAAAAGCCAAGAATTAAGAACAGGCAGCATGGTGGGAACAATTGAATAGACATGATAAAAGGAAATTAAATGACACGGTGGAATTGGATGCACTTCCTTTCCTGTTGCTGTCAAAATTGATTTAAAACTACACAAAACTAGACAGAGAGTGAAAGAGGGAAGGATTGGATTTGGATCTACAGAGTAAAAAAAATCAATTCAACGCGCTTGCCGCCGAGTCTGTCTCCCCAGCCCTCTCTTTGAGAATCAATCACCTTTACCTTGGCTTTGCTTCTTGGTGTTGTAGTGTTGTACCCATTAGAATACTCAGAATAATAATGTTCATCTCTTTCTTTCTCTGATCATACCAAACAGAGCAGAAAAAACAAACAAACGAAATAAGCAAAGAAGGAGACAAGGACCACGCCCATGCCATGTCCACCCTACGGCACCGTCCTCCTCCTTCGGGCCAACCGCTGTCCGACCAACGCACCCGAGTAGAAGAAGAGGCTTACAACATAATCCCTGTGCACAACCTCCTAGCCGACCACCCGTCTCTCCGATACCCAGAAGTCCGTGCTGCCGCTGCCGCTCTTCGTACCGTCGGAAACCTCCGGAAACCGCCATTCGGCCAATGGCATCCCTCCATGGACCTCCTGGACTGGTTGGCCCTCTTCTTCGGGTTCCAAGACGACAACGTTCGGAACCAGCGGGAGCACATCGTTCTCCACCTGGCCAACGCCCAGATGCGCCTCACTCCTCCCCCTGACAACATCGACACCCTCGACCCCACCGTCCTCCGCCGTTTCCGCCGCAAACTTCTGAAGAACTACACCAACTGGTGCTCTTATCTCAACAAGAAATCCAACATCTGGATCTCTGACCGCTCAAATCCCGATCTGAGGCGCGAGCTCTTGTACATTTCTCTTTATCTGTTGATCTGGGGAGAATCTGCGAATCTTCGTTTTATGCCGGAGTGCATCTGCTTCATTTTCCACAACATGGCCATGGAGTTGAACAAGATACTTGAAGATTACATTGACGAGAACACTGGGCAGCCTGTGATGCCTTCGATTTCTGGAAAGAACCAGTTCTTGGACCGCGTTGTCAAGCCCATTTACGAGACTGTGAAAAAGGAGATGGAGAGTAGTAAGAACGGAACTGCACCCCACAGTGCGTGGAGAAACTATGATGATTTGAACGAGTACTTTTGGAGCAAGCGGTGTTTTGATAAATTGAAGTGGCCTATTGATGTGGGGAGTAACTTCTTTGTGATTTCAACTAGGAAGAAGCACGTGGGCAAGACGGGGTTTGTCGAACAGAGGTCGTTTTGGAATTTGTTTAGGAGTTTTGATCGGCTGTGGATTATGTTGATACTGTTCTTGCAGGCTGCGATCATTGTTGCTTGGGAAGGGAATGAGTATCCCTGGCAAGCATTGAAGAAAAGGGAAGTTCAAGTTCGGGTTTTGACGGTGTTCTTTACTTGGAGTGGACTGAGGGTGTTGCAGTTTTCGCTTGATGCGGGGATGCAGTACAGTTTGGTTTCGAGGGAGACCATGTCCCTTGGGGTTAGAATGGTGTTGAAAATTGTGGTCGCTGTGGGATGGATCATTGTATTTGGGGTTTTCTATGGCAGGATTTGGAGTCAAAAGAACAGTGATAGGAGTTGGTCTGCTGCTGTTGATAGGAGGGTAGTGAATTTTCTGGAGGTGGCTGGAGTGTTTGCATTGCCCGAACTACTGGCTGTTGTCCTGTTTATAATTCCGTGGGTCAGGAATTTTCTTGAGAACACAAATTGGAGGATCTTTTATGTGTTGTCATGGTGGTTTCAGAGCAGGAGTTTCGTTGGTCGTGCTTTGAGAGAGGGGCTTGTTGATAATATCAAGTATTCTCTGTTTTGGGTTTTGGTATTAGTTACCAAATTTGCTTTCAGTTACTTCCTGCAGATTAAACCGATGATTAAACCTTCAAAGCAGTTGCTGAAACTTGAGAATGTTACTTACGAGTGGCACCAGTTTTTCAAACATAGTAACAGATTTGCTGTTGGATTGTTGTGGTTTCCTGTGGTATTGATTTATCTGATGGACTTGCAGATTTGGTACTCGATCTATTCATCTTTTGTGGGAGCAGCAGTAGGATTGTTTGCTCATTTGGGTGAGATTCGAAACCTTGAGCAATTGAGGTTGAGATATCAATTCTTTGCAGGTGCAATTCAGTTTAATCTGATGCCTGAAGAGCAGCTGCTAAATGCGAGGGGGACACTGAATAAGTTTAAAGATGCCATCCACAGGTTAAAGCTTAGGTATGGGCTTGGCCGGCCTTATAAGAAGCTGGAGTCTAACCAGGTTGAGGCTAACAAATTTTCTTTAGTCTGGAATGAGATCATAACAACCTTCAGGGAAGAGGACATTATATCTGATAGGGAGCTGGAATTGTTGGAATTGCCCCAAAATAGTTGGAAAGTGCAGGTTATTCGATGGCCTTGTTTTCTCCTCTGCAATGAGCTACTACTTGCCCTTAGCCAGGCTAAGGAGTTGGTAGATGCTCCTGATAAGTGGCTTTGGTACAAGATATGTAAGAATGAGTACAGACGTTGTGCTGTCATAGAAGTTTATGATAGTGTAAAGCACTTGTTACTTGAGATCATCAAGATCAACACTGAAGAGCATTCAATTGTGACCGTCTTGTTCCAAGAAATAGATCATGCCGTAGAGATTGAGAAATTTACTAAGACCTTCAAGATGAATGCACTGCCCAATTTCCATGTTAAGTTGATAAAACTCGTTGAGTTGCTAAATAAACCTGAGAAGGATATGAACCAGGTGGTGAATATTCTACAGGCTTTGTATGAGATTGCTGCTAGAGATTTCTTCAAGGAAAAGCGGACCATCAACGAGTTAAGGGAGGATGGTTTGGCTCCACGGGATCCTGCTGCAATGGCAGGGCATCTTTTTGAAAATGCAATTCAATTGCCTGATCCCAGCAATGAGATTTTCTATAGGCAGGTACGGCGATTGCACACAATTCTTACCTCCAGGGATGCAATGCATAACATCCCAGTAAATCTTGAGGCCAGACGTAGAATTGCTTTTTTTAGCAATTCCCTTTTTATGAACATGCCACATGCTCCTCAAGTGGAGAAAATGATGGCTTTCAGTGTCCTAACCCCTTACTACAATGAAGAAGTTTTGTACAGCAGGGAGCAACTTCGCACTGAGAATGAGGATGGGATTTCCATACTGTACTATCTGCAAACAATTTATGATGACGAGTGGAAAAACTTCTTGGAGAGGATGCGGCGTGAAGGGATGTGTAAAGATGATGAGTTATGGAAAACAAAGTTGAGAGAACTTAGGCTTTGGGCATCTTATAGGGGCCAAACACTTGCACGCACTGTAAGGGGGATGATGTATTACTATCGTGCTCTTAAGATGCTTGCTTTCCTTGATTCAGCTTCGGAAATGGATATTAGGAATGGTTCACGAGAACTTGGTTCAATGAGGAGGGATGGTGGGCTGGATGATTTCAGCTCTGAGAGATCTTTTTCTTCCTTAAGTAGAACTGGCAGTACCCTGAACAACTTGTTTAAAGGCCACGAGTTTGGGACTGCTCTGATGAAATTCACTTATGTGGTTGCATGCCAGATTTATGGAACTCAAAAGGCTAAAAGGGATCCCCGTGCTGATGACATTTTTACCTTGATGAAAGAGAATGAGGCCCTTCGAGTCGCCTATGTTGATGAGGTAAACACCGGGAGGGATGAGATAGAATATTATTCTGTTCTTGTGAAGTATGATCAGCAGCTGGAAAAGGAAGTGGAGATTTACAGGGTCAAGCTGCCAGGTCCCTTGAAGCTTGGAGAGGGAAAACCAGAGAATCAAAATCATGCTCTTATCTTCACTCGTGGTGATGCAGTGCAGACTATTGACATGAACCAGGACAACTATTTTGAGGAGGCACTCAAGATGCGAAATCTTTTGGAAGAATACAGGCACTACTATGGCATTCGAAAGCCAACTATTTTGGGAGTCAGAGAACACATCTTTACTGGTTCAGTCTCATCACTTGCGTGGTTTATGTCAGCACAGGAAACTAGTTTTGTGACGCTCGGACAGCGGGTTCTGGCCAACCCTTTGAAAGTTCGTATGCATTATGGTCATCCAGATGTCTTTGACAGGTTTTGGTTCTTGACTCGGGGTGGCATCAGTAAGGCTTCTAGGGTGATTAACATCAGTGAGGATATTTTTGCTGGTTTTAATTGCACTTTGCGAGGGGGCAATGTTACTCACCATGAGTACATTCAAGTTGGCAAGGGAAGGGATGTTGGGCTTAATCAAGTATCCATGTTTGAAGCCAAGGTTGCCAGTGGAAATGGTGAGCAAGTTCTTAGCAGAGACGTCTATCGGTTGGGGCATAGGCTGGATTTCTTTAGAATGCTGTCATTCTTTTATACCACTGTGGGATTTTTTTTCAACACAATGATGGTCGTTCTCACTGTGTATGCATTTCTATGGGGGCGCCTCTATCTTGCTCTAAGTGGTGTTGAGGCCTCTGCTTTGTCAAACAGCAGCAGCAACAATAAAGCTCTTGGTGCAATTTTAAATCAACAATTCATCATCCAACTAGGTCTTTTCACAGCCCTTCCAATGATTGTGGAGAATTCTCTAGAGCATGGATTTCTCCATGCTGTCTGGGATTTCTTGACAATGCAGCTTCAGCTCTCATCTGTTTTCTACACATTTTCCATGGGAACTCGTACTCATTTCTTTGGGAGAACTATTCTTCATGGTGGTGCAAAGTATCGGGCAACTGGGAGGGGCTTTGTTGTGGAGCACAAGAGTTTTGCTGAAAATTATAGACTTTATGCTCGTAGTCATTTCATCAAGGCTATTGAGCTTGGGTTGATACTGACAGTTTATGCATCATACAGCGAGGTAGCCAAGGACACATTTGTTTATATAGCTATGACAATTTCTAGTTGGTTCCTTGTTGTGGCATGGATAATGTCACCATTTGTTTTCAATCCATCTGGCTTTGATTGGTTGAAGACAGTCTACGACTTTGATGATTTTATGAACTGGATTTGGTATAAAGGTGGTGTATTTTCAAAAGCTGAACAGAGCTGGGAAAGATGGTGGGATGAGGAACAGGATCATCTGAAGACAACTGGGCTATGGGGAAAGCTAATGGAGATAGTTTTGGACCTACGGTTCTTCTTCTTCCAGTACGGGATTGTTTACCAGCTGGGAATCGCTGCTGGAAGTACTAGTATTGGTGTCTACTTACTATCTTGGATCTGTGTTTTTGTCACCTTTTTCCTTTATGTGTTGATAGCCTACGCTCGAGACAAGTATGCTGCAAAAGACCACATCTATTATCGACTGGTCCAGTTTCTAATTATCATACTTGCAATACTTCTGATAATTTCCCTACTTGAATTCACAGCATTCGAGTTTACAGATGTTTTTACCAGTTTGTTGGCTTTTGTTCCTACTGGGTGGGGACTGATATTGATTGCCCAAGTATTGCGCCCATTTCTGCAATCCACTATACTATGGGAGATAGTTGTTTCTGTTGCCCGGCTCTATGATATAATGTTTGGAGTGATAGTTATGGCCCCTGTGGCATTTTTGTCATGGATGCCAGGATTCCAATCAATGCAAACCAGGATTCTGTTTAATGAAGCATTCAGTAGAGGCCTCAGGATTTCCCAGATTGTTACGGGGAAAAAGTCTATTGAATTGTGATTTTAGGTACTTCACTTTCCTTTGTTTTCTATTTGTGATGTTTCTTTTATTACAGAAAAAGAACTTGCTCTTAGTGTCTATGGTTTCTGATGGGCTCTTATTAAGCTTAAGCTTAACTGACAAAACAGTGAGGCTTGGCCTTTGACTGAAGAGATGGTTCAGGTTTTTTCCTTTTCTTTTGCCTAAAGGGGTGAACAAATCCCTCTGTAACTTTTATTGACATTATTGTATTATAAGTTAGATCTTGCTGTCCTGATATTTGCAGGATGCGTAACGGTTTTGACTTGTTTACACTAGATTGCCATCTTTAATTTTAAGCTGTTTTCAGGAATTTTCTTGATATCTTAAAATTTGGATTTTAGTTGACTGCATCAGTGGCTGCTATATCTGTTCATTTATGTTTGCATCATATGCCTCTTAAGGGGGATTTTGAGTATGTGTTGCTGCGTTGTGTTTTTTATATTGCGGTGCTTATAAGTTTAGCTAGATTATCGATTTGCTCTTCAATGACCTAGAGGAATAAGATTTAGTAGCTTTTAACTAACTAACCATGTCCAGTAGATGCCTAAGTTGATATATTTACTTAAAATGTTTCTTTTTAGAGGAGGTTGAAATTTTTATGATGTCCAGTTTAATAAATTGCCTGTAGTTGGCAACTTTATGTTATTACGGAATGAAAAATTGAATTGCTTTCTTTGTAAAATTTTCTAGATTAGCATACAAGATGTCCAAGTGCTGGGTGGCAAGTGGACTGCCATACATGATATAAAAGCTTCAGTTAGAAGATTATATCGGATACTCGTTGAAAAGAAAAAAATTAACTTTTGTGCCTGAAAACATGTCAAGAAGTTCTTTTCAAATATTGGAAGAAGAAACTGAGTGGACAATGGAAACCAATATTGATATATGCTTGGAGCTTGATGAGTTTTGTTGGTATCATGAAAAAATTGAAGAGTTTGTTTGCTTCCTTCATATAATCGAATATTTGACAAACTGTTGATTTGTGTCTTAGTGGGAAGTGGGCAAATTCTTCCATATGATAATTTACGTTCTTGTATCTGAAGTTAATGAAACTGATTTGCAGTATTTTGATTGAACTTGTCAGTGAATTGCAAATGCAGAATATGGACTATTAGCACCAAATGTACTGACGATGGGACCTGATTATCTTCTGCAGGTACCGATTCAGGATGAAGAGTTGGAAATGATGTGTTGACCCCCAAGATCTGTCTTTATTTTGTTCGAGAAAGAACCTGGCCTATGCTTGTCGCAGGAGGAAGATAAAAAATTCTATCATGTCCATGTCCCTTCTTTGTTTTTTTGTTCTGTTGTAATTAGTCTAATTTGTCATACGTCCATTGATGTTCTTTCGCTTTCTAAATTCACTTTTCTAATAGTACAGTTATTTATAGCGTCTATACAGAGAGTTAGCTTTAGTGTGTAGCTTGCTGAGATAGTTAAAAAGAGTGTACGTTGTTTTTTGAGGTATGCCAGCAATTTGTTTTTAAGAATAATTTTCCTTCAATTGATTTATTCAAAGTGTGATTTGTATATCAATATTTTACAAAAGGTTTAAATAATAATATTCATTACTCCTAAATAGAGTGTAAAAACGGTAACATAGATAATAATATAGACTTGCTTAAACTCTTAGTTACAGCTTCAACTAATGTACAAATAAATTAACCTTTGGTGGATCCAAATTATCTAATTTTGATATCACAAAAGTTAAATTTAAGATCCATATATTAGAATGTAAATATAATAAATTAATAAAATATTAACTTTTAAACTTTTTTGTTAATTACTTACAACAAATTATAAAATGAGAAATTTATCATTTTTAATGTTATTCCACAATAATATATTTTTAAATATTTATAAAAGACTTAATTTACTTTCATGTTAAGCTTATTAATACATTATTAATTATCAATAAAATAAAATAAACCAATATATTGTTATTATTAAAATATGACAAAATACATATCGTTAATTGTTAATAAAATAGATAAAATAATATATGTTTAAATATTAACAAAATTAATTAACATAATATATTTAAATTATATGTATAACGAGATATAAATGTAATAAGTCAATAAAATCAATAAATTAGTAATTTTGTTATGACCCGTGTTTGTGATTTATTTCAACGGTATAAATATCGTTTCGTACCGATTAAAAAACGAACCATATTTATGTTTTTGATACTGACCTTAAATACCGATCAATACCGTGAGTTTTTGTTTAGTACTAGTTGGTATCCAAAATACCAATACCGTAAGTTTTAAAAAATGTAAGGACTATTTTGTAAATATTAATTTTTTTTACCTAAAACCCCCTGCATGTCTCACCCACTCGAATGCTCATCTCTGCTCTCTCTCTCTCTCTCTCTTGTTCTCCTCTCCCTCTCCTGCGGTGCTGCTTCTTCTCTAGCAACTATCATCTTCCTCCCTGATCCATGCCGGCATCATACCATTTTCAACCCTCATTAGCTCCTCTACGCGAAGTCCCGAACACGCCACCGACTTCAACCCTCCTCCACGTGTAATGACCGCTCACCTTAGATCTAAACCCGACCTGTCACCCAACCTAAAAACTCAACGTTGTGAATTGGTTTTTTGGTGTGTTTTTTGACTTATCGGTTTTCTGCTTTATTGCATTTTTTATTATGAATTGGTTGGAACTTAGAAGTTGAAAGTTGGAATTAAATTTTGAATTAGATTTGTGATTTATATGGGTTGGATATTAGAGTTGAATGATTAACGGTTTTGTTTTGGTTGATTTTTAGTTTGTTTTTGTGGAATGGTTTAATCGATTAAGA
>JANKYF010000009.1:5033423-5057378 GCA_029829435.1 Erythroxylum hondense
CATTAAAGTTTACTTTTTATTTAAAAATATAAAATAATATTATGCCAACATTTAATTTAATTGATAAAGAGTTGAGCTCATCAAAATTTCCATTAATTTATGATTTGTTTTAATTGTTTTGAAAATGTTACGGTTCACGTAAATATTGAGGTTCGGAATGTACTTATTTTAAAATTATTATTGTTTATTGTTATTATTATTTTAAATTATTAAAAAGAATAAAATTAAAAATTGACGAATTCAACTCTCATCATCAGTCATTATCTTTAGTAATTTCGGTGGGCCAGTGAGTTCGCCCACCTGTTCAGCCGACAAAGGAAGAAGATAAACGAAGCCGAAAGGCCTCCATCACGGCTGCCAAGTGGCAATTAGTGTTGTAAATGATAATAATATTGTTATTACTATTTATATATACTATACCTTCACTTCACTTCTTCATGCGGAAAATTTCAAAGTTCATAATGGATGTGCATCTTCTCGGAGAAACCAGCTCTCATAGAAGGACCAGTGATACAGCCACTGCCTTTAACCGCCGCTCCGATGCCATCACTCATGGCACTCGTTATCAAAAGGCTGCTGCCCTCGTCGATCTGGTGTCTTCCTTTTTCTTTCACGTTGTTTTAACTCTGTTATGGATCACTACATAATGTTCTTTTACTTTGGTGTCACTAAGTGTTCTTGTGTTTTACTTAATGCTATGTGTTGAGCCAAGTGATTGTCTTGATTATATTAGTCTTGTTGTCTTGATTATATTTGTATTGTGTTCTGAATTTTGATGGTTGGAAAATGTGCTTTGAAGGCTGAAGATGGTGTCGGCCTGCCCGAACAAATTCTTGATCGACCAGATTTTGAGAGTGTGGCGAAGCTCTATTTCGTCTTTATTCAGTTTGACATCCTTTGGACGCTAAATTACTTTGCGCTGTTAGTCCTTAATTTCTTGGAGAAGCCTTTGTGGTGTTCGAGTCGTGCCTGCAATGATAGGGAGTATTACTATCTTGGGCAGTTGCCTTACTTTAGTGATGCAGAGTCTCTTATTTTTGAGGTAATTACTTCATATTCTTTGTTCGACATTCATTCTTTTGTTAGTTATCTTAATGTACTGAATGATTAGTTGACGTGAATGTTGTTTCCTGCTTAGAAGATCATAACTTGAGGAGTGATGGAATGCCCTTCTGAAAAGATTTGAAGTTTAAAATCTTGCTAGACTTGAGTTGGTATATTTATTTTCAGTAAGGAGACATCTGAAGGTCTTATATTTTCATTCTCAAGTTTCCTGAAAAAGATAGTTGTGCATGCATAAAACTGGTAATATCAAAATCAGCTGTTTAAGGCCATTTCTCCCATCCAACAGTTTACCCTCTTCGTCCCTTCTCCTCAATCTCTTTCCAGTCTCTTCCCTTTGCTTTTAAGCTTGGTTAAAACACAAGGTTGGTGTTGTATCCTTTTCTTTCTTTCTTTTCTATTTTTCATGTTGATTAAAAGGAACTCTTTCTTTTTCTCTGAAAGAGATACAATCTGCCAAACACAAACTGCCACTGCTTTTCTTTAACTATGTGATTAATTTTTGGAGTTAGTCCTTGCTAGGGGCTTCGTTGTCTTTTTACCAACTCCATCTAAAACCCACATATCAGAGTCGCATTTAGTTGAAATATAGCATAGTCACTTCTTGGATGATTGCCTACATTTGTCTAGATGATTCTTATTGGAAATAAGTTATGCTTGCTTATTATGCCATGGATTTTGGAAATTTGTCTTTCCAAAATGAGCAACACTTGGTGTGCACACCTATGTGCATTTGTCCTTATCCTGACTGCTATATGCAATAATGGTAGTATTTAATTAACCTGAAATTCCCAAACAATGCTTGCAATGACACATATACTCTTTCAAGGAATCACGATTTGTGTACATAGTTTTCAAATCACATTTGAGTTTCTTTTCTTGTGCAGGGGGTGACTCTTGTTATACTGGTTGTGCATATTTTCTTTCCAATTTCCTATGAAGGGCTTTATATCTATTGGAAAAATCCTCTTAATAGACTGAAGGTACTTAGCTGTGGTTTCTTTTATTGAAACTGTTTTGTGATTGTTAGGCTAGGTGTTCTATAAATAATGAATTCTCGCTTGGTTCTTTAAAAAAATTATTTCTTTTTGCATTGTAATTGATCTCTTCATCTGAATGATATTTTGATCTTTGTTTCTTTTGATGACAATGGATAATGGATGGACTTTTCAGGTCATATGTTTATCAATTTTGGTTGCTGATTTACTAGTTTATACACTCTACTTGTCTCCGGTGGCTCTAAATTTCCTACCTGTCAGAATTGCGCCATACATAAGGGTTATCTTTTTCATAATCAGCATTAGGTACTATCATTAATACATGCATTTTCTTTAATCTATATTCACTTTGTATCCATACCTATACCATCTCGTTGAATTTAGATTTACGTAAAGCACTACACAGGTTTCTATCACATTTCATGTGCATGTTGGATTGTTTCAACATAAGTTGTCCATTTTTTTCATCTAATTGTAGCTGAAATTAATGAAGGAAAAATTAGTTTGATGGCATTGTAACTTGTTCTTCCTAAGATCTTAATGAAACTTGGTATCAAAAACATGCTTATATTGATTTAGAACCTTTTTGTACAAGTTTAGACTATGTATTCTTTTCGTTATGGCACTACTTCTATTAGCTAACAAGTAATATACAATAGCAAATCTAAATTTCACCCGCTATAAAATTTAGTCTATTAGATTAGGCACTCCTTGGTAGCAGATGTGAGGTACTACAAATGTTAGACACTACTTTTTCCTATTTAGTTTTATCTTTTTTCTTTTAATTTTTTTTAGAATGAAGTGAAATTGAAAATTATTGTATTGCTATCATTTTAATCATATATGTGACCTTAAGAATGCTATTTTCATATATGGGCTTTTGTTAATAAAGTTTTGATTGCCATGCTAGCATATGAGCTCTTTTCATTTTTTTTTTCCCAATTCATTCATTTGGTGTTTCATTGTTGGTACATAGAAGCATGATATATTTTCTTACTTCTGATGGAAGTAATGGTCAATGAGATGTCATGTTGTCAACAATTTTTGCAATTGTTAGTATCACTGTGGTGCAATTTGAGATAAAATTTTTGGTTCAAGGGATAATGTATTCTTTGTGCATCCTTATTGTGGGAAAAAAAAGTATTTCCTGCAACTATCACAACAGGGAAGAAATAGTGGTAGATAGGATATTATATTTTATTTGAGTTTTAGTAACCTATCAGTAGTAGGAAACTGTAACATTTAAAAGCAGTCTATATGAGAGTAAGATGAATACATAATTTAAACGGATTGACCATAAAGGCTTACATCTACAGCCCAAAAGACTAAGGACTAGATATTTATTACTAAATTTGTTTACATTTAAACATTAGGTCATTATTAATAAGGAGCAAGGATGCACATATTAGTTAATGGTAATTCTTTGTTTCTAGAATAGTATCATAATATTGAAGTAAAATGTTTTGACAAGAAGTTATGAATTAATATTGTTTAAATTGATCACTTGATAGGAAGTGATTCAATTGCTTGATTATCTCTTTTCTTTTTTGTCTATAATCTAGATATTTATGCTGTCTGATGTTATCATTATTTTTAGACTTCAACTAGTGATGAAATACATTAAATAGATACTTGGAAGCGACAAATGTGCACTTTCACATGTCACAATTATTGAGATTGTGTTTTAATTGTTTTGGTTATCAAGAAACTTCAAGTTCGTAATATTTCCTCTCCTTTTCTTCATCAGGGACTTGCAAAGAAGCATACTTATTTTGTTTGGGATGCTTAAAACATACTTCAATGTCTTGGTTCGTTATATCGCTTTTCAACTTTACTTGTGCTGCTGATAGTTATAATAATTTATTATTGATTTCTTATGTAGTAGTTTGTTATTATTTTCTAGGATTTTGCACAATTTTTTTTTATATTCACACTATGTTGTCTTGCTACTTTGAATTATAGGCTTTGTGGCTTTTGTTTCTTCTATTCTCAAGTTGGTTGGCCTATGTCATGTTTGAAGATACCCAACAGGGAAAATTAGTATTCACTTCGTATGGTATGACACTATATCAAATGTTTATCTTATTTACTACGTCAAACAATCCAGATGTTTGGATACCTGCTTACAAGTAAGTTGTTCTGACAAAAATTGTTTATTTTTCTTAGTATTTTGTGTTACATCTTTCTTATTGGTATTATATATATGTTACATATTACATGAGTCTATATTTATAAGGAAGAATGATATACATAGTAGGTAATATTATGTCATGATATTTGAGATTCTAAAATTCTAGAATTCTAATTTTAATTTTGGTATTTAACACCAACTTTTAGTTACACTATGTAGAATGTAATTAAAAAACAATAATTTTCCCATTACTAATCACATTCCATAACCTAGATTAATTGTCTTTTTTCATTTTTAATTCTAAAGGGAAAGGTGACAATGCTAACTTGTTTATTGGATTTTTTGATACCAAATAAACACGGATGCTTATATTGAACTTGTTCACCAGTTATTATCTCTAAACTTTGTATTCTATTTTTGGTTATTAATTTCTTCCCATATTAATAGTTTGTGGAGTTATCATATAATAAGAAACTTGGAATTTGTTGATTTCTTAGGGGGGAAAAAATACAGTTCATATTCAAAATTTGACAGAAATATATGCTTTATTTTATAGATTGCCGAATTTAGTACTGGATTTAATTGACTCTATTTGTAAGATTAATGTTCCACCCTTTTGGCTATGGGTTAGGTTTTTGATACAATAGATGCGTTCATTCTTTGAAGCGAATTATGTAAAGCCAATGGAATTATTCTTGTACTCATTTTGTAATTATGTGTTCTAATATATGAAACTAAAGCTTTATTAGATTTTTGTCTTCTCAAGAGATTGTTAAATTCTACAGTCAAATGAAATAAGGCCATTACACAGATTCGACTGAACTTAGTAATAAAATTTGAAATTGTCTCGTAAAAAATCTATAATTGCAATATGATGTAGTTATATTTTTCCTTTTGTTTATAAGAGTTTTGAGATAGTACATATATGGTTTTGTTAGTTGAATAAAGGTTTATTTCAATTTTGAATGAACGACTTCTTTTTGGTGATAGATTTGGTTGAATAAATCCCTATATCAATCTTTTCTAAATTCTTATGCAGGGCTTCACGATGGTATTGCCTATTTTTTGTTCTTTACGTGCTACTGGGCGTTTACTTTGTCACTAACTTGATCCTTGCTGTCGTCTATGACAGCTTCAAAAGTCAGGTAAAATCAAGAGATATAGGCATATTCCTTACTACTGTTATGATGACGTTTTCTTGTTCGCAACTCTTTTCTGATCTTTCTGTCTATTTTGTCAACTAAAAAACACATATAAATATACATGCTTGGCTATCTGTTATGACGATGTTTTCTTGTTCTCAACTCTTTTATGCCCTCTCTGTCTATTTTGTCAACTAAACAATACATATAAATATACATGCTTGGCTATCTTCTTTTGTTGTAGCTGGCAAAACAAGTGTCTCAAATGGATTGCATGAGGAGAAGGATGTTGACAAAAGCCTTCAGTCTAATTGATAAGCAGGTAAGCTTGATATCACTTTGTTGGTTGGACATCTCTTACCATCCTTTTCAATTGGCTGTCTGCACAGTTTTTGTTATCGTTTCAGTCAACCTTTATGGGCTCTTCATCTATTGTTGAGAATTATGGAGATCCTCCAAAATTTACTGTTATTATGTTGTGCATAGAGGAAAATTATATTATTCTGTAGTGGAATATTAGTTAAACCTCTTATACCAAAAACCAATTTGGATATCTTGTTTTGTGAAAATAGTATTAGCTTATGTTGCCCCACCATTTAAAGCGTAGCTCATAATAGACATTTTAGTGTCTCCTCTCTATAATTAGCAGTATCCAAGTGTCTAAATAGAGTAGAATAAGTGCAACTGCAAAGTTGGAGTTACACTTTTGTTTTACTTATTTGGAGGAATAGACTCACGTGGAACATCCATCAAGGAATTGAGATCATTTTAGTTTCTGACGTGTATGATGGAATTACTTGATTGGATTAATGTACCTTATGGGCTTATAAGAAGTCTTCTTCTTGCGATAGTTTTGCAACTGTTCTCCAAGTAGGCAGAAAACTTGGTTATAAGCTGCAACAAAATTACTTTCTTTACTTTGAACTTCAGTACTTCATTAATATACACATCTAGAGGAAGGCCCTTGTTTATTTATCTGGTAAGATAAGCTTCTCAAACAATACCTGCACCCTAAAAAAAAATTATTTATAATGTCTTGGATCCACTACAGATGCAGTCTTTAGTTTAGCTTGCATATGCATGTGTTAGATATTTGTCGTGCTGTATTCGTTATGTATACAGTGTTTTAAGGGATATAATTATTTTCTGCTCTCATCAATTTTCAAAATTTTTCACCGACTGTAGCACTGCCTCTTATGTTAATTGCTTGACCTTTATTTATATCTATTGTTGTTAATTCTCAACAGAATATGGGATTTCTTAATAAAGAGCAATGCATTCGACTATTTGAAGAACTGAATAACTACAGGTATTAATGGTACAACCTTCTTTATGACACTTTCAGAACATTCTCTTTCATTCAGTGCATGATCTCCTTGAGTTGATTCTATTGATGGATAGAGAACTAATAATATGAATATGCGCCAGTAAGTATTATTAAAATCCAAATTATTTTAATGATAATGATGGAGGATAATTCCTATGTTGTTTAAAACTATTATCTTTAACATGTATGCTTTCACCCAGAATGTGAAATCTTATTTGTATGTTGGAGAATCAAGGATACTTGAAACGTGATATGTTTGGGATTTTTTTGGTCAATTTAGAGGACAAGATAATTCAGGCTTTTAGTAAAAAAGAACATGCTTAATAGATGCATGGAGTTCGGACTAGTGCATTGAAAATTCATAACTATATGAGCTTGATTCGATGTTTAAAGTAGATGTATGCCATGTTCCCGTTGCTTTGAAAGGTTTTTTGCATGATTTGAACCTTTCTGTTCACGAAGTTCACAAGTAATATTTTGGGAAAAGCTGTAACAACATTATGTTAGGAGTTACAATTACAATAGGAAAGTGTATCTGTGAGTAAATCATGGGATAACTACTATATCCCATGATTTACTCTCATCACGTTATCACATCCTTAACACCCCCCTCAAGCTGGAGCATAAATATCAATCATACTCAGCTTGTTGCATATATAATCAACCCGATTCCCCAGTAATGTTTTGGTACAGATATCCGCTAATTGCTCTCAAGTACACACGTGACTTAATGCAATCAAATTTTAATGAACTTTTGCCCTGATAAAATGGCAATCAACTTTGATGTGCTTGGTTCGCTCATGGAAAACATGATTCTTAGCAATGTGAAGAGCGGCTTGACATCATAACTCCATTGGAATTTTGTAAACGATGCCTATCTAATCAAGTAATTGTCTTAGCCACATCAACTCACATGTGGTTTGTGACATAGCCCTATATTCCGATTCAACACTTGATCTAGCTACCACTGTTTGTTTCTTACTCTTCCAAGAGATCAAATTCCCTCCCAGAAACACACAAATAAGCTGAAGTGGATCGTCTATCACCGGACACCTGCCCAATCTGCATCTGAAAATGCTTCTATCTTTCTATGATTATGATTTGAATAGAGTATACCTTTTCCAGGAGCCCGTTTTAGATATCTCAAGATATTCATTAGTGCATCCCAATGAGATGTGCGTGGTGTGCTTATGAATTGACTTACTACACTCACACAATAGGCTATATCTGGTCGGGTCATAGTGAGATAGTTAAGTTTTCCCACTAATTGTTATTATCGCTTAGTGTCCTCAAGCAATTCTCCATCTTCTACACTATTAGAACTCTAACCGAATATACTAGAGTTTTACTATACTGATATTGATAATAATAGCCGTATAAGGCAATTACAAGGTGATTCACTATGAATGCCTTGTAACCAGAGCTGAATAAGCTCCTCAGAGAGAATAGAATCTCATTGTCACAATACTTTCACTCTTGCTTCTTTCCCGAATGCCCCCCTCTCTCTCTGCCCCCTTCTTTTTATCCTAGCTGGCCCCTAGTACATTCGATTTTTCCCTAGTGCCCCATCAACCCTCCCATTCTAACTAACTCTGACATTATTCCCTTCATTCCCCACGACCCTCTCTTTCTTTTCTGCGTGAATACCATCCTAGCCCCTGTCCTTCCTTCTAGAACAATTCTCTCCCTCACACCGTTAGATCCTAACATACACTAATCTGGTCGGGTCATAGTGAGATAATTAAGTTTTCCCACTAATCGCTATTATCGCTCAGTGTCCTCAAGCAATTCTCCATCTTCTACACTAAGTTTCAAGTTTGGTTCCATAGGAACTTCGAGAGGTTTTGCATCAATCATTCCAATCTCTGTTAACAAATCAAGAACATATTTTCTTTGGCAAAGAAATATTCCTTTCTTACACCTTGATACTTCAATGCCTAAGAAATATTTAAGTTGCCTTAAATCTTTTGTTTGAAATTGACTTTGTAGGAAGTCTTTAAGCATTTATATGCCTCTCTCATCACTACCTGTGATAATTATATCATCCACATAAACCAACATTAATATCAGTCCTACATTTAGTCTTTTGCCAAAATAAAGAATGATCATAATGGCTTCGCTTTAAGCCAAAGCTGATAACAACTTCACTTAATCTCCCAAACCATGGCCTTGGTGATTGCTCTAAACCATATAGAGACTTTTTCAATTTGAATACTTTATTACTCCCCCCTGAGCAACAAAACCCGGTGGTTGCTCCATAAAGACCTCTTCTTGCAGCTCACCATGAAGAAAAGCATTCTTGACATCAAGTTGGATTAAAGGCCAATGGGAAGACAGCTAAGGAAATAAGTAGACGATCAGAAGACATTTTGGCAATTGGAGAGAAGGTTTCCATATAATCAATACCATACATCTGAACATAGCCTTGAGCTACTAACCAAGCCTTCAAGCAAGCAACAAAATCATTTGGATTCATCTTGATAGTATACACCCACTTACATCCAACTACCTGATTCCCAAGAGGTAATTAAACTAAGTCCCACGTTTGGTTAGCATCCAAAGCATCCATTTCTTCCTGCATTGCTCGTCTCCACCCCTCATGAGAGAAAGCTTCATTTATAGACTTAGGAACCACAATTGAGTTTAAGGAAGACATAAAGGCACTAGAAAAAGGTGAAAGAGACTTATAAGAAACAAATGAAGATATAGGGTATTTATAAGAATGTTTACCTTTGCAAAGAGCAATGCGTAGGTTGAGACTTGAATCTCGGGAGGACACAACTGGTGGAGGCGGAAGTTCTTAGAATTGTCATCAACTTGCGAATCCAGATAACGGGGGGATCTGCAGAAGGACGAGATCGTCGAGGATAAACTTGGGTGATAGGGGGACAAGGGAGTGGAATGTCCAAAGGAGGGGAAACAAACTCAACCCGGTGAACTTGATAGATAAGAAAACGATCCTCAGGGGAATAGGGAGACTGCACATTTATGGAATATGGAGTATTTTCAAAGAAAGTGACATCAGAGGTCACTAAATAACGATACAGTTCAGGAGCATAATAGCGATAATCTTTTTGCAAGCGAGAGAACCCAAGGAAGATACATTTTAATCCTTTAGGATCAAGTTTGGAGATAGATGGATGTGTGTTATGTACAAAGCAAGTACAACCAAAGACACAAAGAAGCAAAGAAAAGAAGGGTTGCGAAGGAAACAAAATAGAAAATGAAACTTTACCATTAAGGACAACTGAGGGCATGCGATTAATAAGATAGCAAGCAGTGGAGACATCATTAGCCCAAAACTGTTTTGGGGCTTGCATTTTGAATAACAATGCCCGAGCAACTTCCATAAGGTGTCGATTCTTTCGTTTGGCAACTCCATTCTGTTGTGGGGTAACAACACAAGAAGATTGATGAAGGGTACCTTGTTGTGACAAAAAGGAAGTAAAGGGGGCAGAGAAATATTCCTTGGCATTATCACTGCGTAATATTTTACTTGTGGAATCGTGCTCAGTACAAATCTCAGCACAAAAGGTAATAAACACATTGAATATCTTAGAAAGAGTTTTTATTAAATAGAGCCAAGTATTGATGGAGAAATCGTCTACAAAAGTAATAAAATAACGAAACCCCAAGTTTGACACAATGGTACTCAGACCCCAAACATCAGTGTGCACAATTTCTAATGGGGCACAACTCTCTTATTGACTCTAGGAAAGTGAGGAAAACGTTGATGTTTGGCAAATTGACATGACTCAACACTCAATGGAAGAAACTTGAACATCAGGACATAGACTCTTTAAAGCCTTCAATGAAGGATGACCAAGATGACAATGTAGGATATCAGGAGAGACGATATTAGAACAAGCCGTGGGACTAGGATCGTGAACTAAATGAGACTCCAAGATATATAGGCCGTTGAACTCTTGACCTCTACCAATAATCTGTCTCATCCCAAGATCCCGAAAAAAAGAACATTGTCTGGGTAAAATTGTACACAACAATTGAGGGACTTGGTAATTCTACTAACAGATAATAAATTAAAGGGGAGGTCAGAAAGGTAAAGAACTTGAGATAGAGGGAGTTTCAAAGAGATAGTGGCAGTGCCTTTGCCAAGTACAGAAGCAGCAGAACGATTGGCTAGAGTAACTGTGGGTAAGTTGTTCAACGGGGTAAAATTGAATAGAATACCTGTGTCTCCAGTCATGTGGTCAATGGCTTCGAAGTCTATTACCCAATCATAAGGAATGGAGGGCAAACATCTAGTGAGAGTACCTGTATGTGCTAATGTGGCAGTGACATTAGATGAGGAAGAGTTCCTTCTCATAGCTTGAAATTGAGTGAAAGCAATTAATTCTTCTGCGGTCAAAGTGATGGTCTGAGTTTGCATCTCCTCCTTCTTGCGGACAATTGGCTATTACATGGTCAATTTTCTTACAGTAAAAACAAGATCGAGTTCTTGTGTTCTTCTTCTCGCATCTCTTCCACCACGACCCCCACATCTTCCTCCTCTATCTCCTCAACCCTCCTCTATTGGAGAAAATAATTGCAAACGCAGCATTTTTTGACTTGGATTCTCCAGGAAACTCAGATGTAGTCTTAAGAACTCAATGATATGCCTCAGTTAGAGTTAATTGGTCCACTCTAGTAAGAATCTGGGATCGGATATTGCTATATTCTTCTCCAAGACTCATAAAAAAGTCCATAGCCCCAATCTGATCAGGTTGTCTCTGCATTTCTTCCATGTTGGCTGTAATGGGCATCACCTGTTTTAATTCTTCAATTAATTTTCTAAAAAAAATTTCTTTTCTGTCTTCATAATATCATGTATTACCTTATACATGCGAGACGAGTTAGCTTTGCCATGATATAAAGATTCCAAATGATCCCAAATCTCCTTAACTATGTTGCAATGATTTACCATTTGTAGGATCGTAGGATCCAATGTTTGTCTTAATAGGCTAAATAACCTTTTTTCATCTCTAATCCACTGTGATGTAGTGTGTTCATCTTGTGCAGAAACGTCAATCATGAGATGGTCTTCCTTCATCGCCCCCACATAAATGCCTCTACAGATTTACGCCACTTAAGATAATTGTTGGCCCATTCTACTTTCCAATCACAGATTTTGGTTGGAGCAGGGATTAATTCTGCCACTACCTTACCCGGAAAGAGCTCCATCATTGCCCTTTCAATTTCATCCATATTAACTTTCTCAACGTTACTTTTGGTCTTCTTTGGATCACTAGTTTCCATATTTGGTGGAACGTCAACTCAACTCTCCAATGTCTCCTTGTCAACCACCTCTGGCTGTTCACTCGTCGGCATCGACCCCCTTAGGTTGCACGACGACCTCTAGCTGTTCTCTTGTTGGAGTCAACCCCCTTAGGTTGCACCTCTCTGGTGCCAATAATAGCGCGGCAGCTGCCACTGCATAGTGGTGCGACGTCACCAGTTGCACATTACCATACTCTCAACTCACGTTGGCGCTCAAATTACCCAAATTGAGAGACTTGAAAGAACCAACCAGCCCTTAACTAGAGGTATCATTCCTATTTGAATTGAATTGAAAAGAAAATTTAGGGTTTTGGGTGAATTTGGGAGTTAGGGTTTCAGGATAGAAGTGATTTTGAGAATCAGGGGAGTTAGGGTTTTGGGATAGAAATTGGAATTAGGGATTTTGAGAATCAGGCTCTGAAACCATGCTGATGAAGTTAACAAGTAATATTTTGGGAAAAGCTGTAACAACACTATGTTAGGCTGATAATGTGTATATATAATTAGGTGTTACAATTACAATAGGAAAGTGTATCTGTATCACATTATCACATCCTTTTAACACCTTCTATTGCATTATGATTCACCATTTGTGATGTCTTTTTCTTTGTTTAATAATATTTTTTTCAAAAGAAAAAATTTGTCAACATGGCATAATTTTTTAATTGTGACATGTGGTTTTGTAGTTGGAATAGAAAAATGATTCTAACAGTCATAAAGAATACTGATATGCTAATGCTGCCAACTTACACTGGATAAATTTATTGATAAGGGTACTTGCACTTTTGTTCAACCATCATCATGCCTTTTATTTTATTTATATGAACTTATTTTATGATTTTATACATTATTTGATTACCTTAATTTGGCAATTGATGCATGGAAGTACCGTTTCTTTCATTGTCAGGATTCTTGACTTGAATTTTTCTTGATGTGCATATTTGTGATAGAATAATCCTACCTTTCATGGTCTGGCAGGACTTTGCCAAAAATCCCCAGGGAAGAATTTGAACTGATATTTGATGAGCTGGATGATAGTCGTGATTTTAAGGTTAGTTTTGGGTATAAACTGTTTTATTTTATTTTGGAAAAAATGAAATAGTTACAGATAGAGAAATGAAAGTCTGTACATTCTACATTCTCAACTATGTACAAGAATGGCTATAAACATTAAGTTTATGGTGTTTGGTGGAGGCTATTAAAATACTGTTTTTTAAATATATTGTTCCTATAACTGCAAACTTATAAGTAGTGCAAAATCTTCTTGTTGTAGACAAGTTGGAATTAATATATGGACTATCACGTAAAAGGAATAGGAGTAGTGCAAAATTGCATGTTGGAATTCATCAGCTAAGTCTCGTACAAGGAATAGGGGACAACTATTTATTAGCTCTTTAATATGGATTATCACATGCATAAAAGGAAGTTCCATAGCGATACTAGTGCTGCTTTTGTACTAGAATGTTGGAGGGACCTTTATGCAAAAGAGCATAGTTTATAAAAGAAATAAAAAGAGGGCAAATTAATCAATTACAAGTTCTAATTTGGTGGGATGAAGAGTGGGAGTTGTGGTGACAACAAAGACAACAAGGGCTAAATTAGTTTATGCTAGGTTTTCCTTATTAGATAGGAAGTAGTAAGCTAGTTATATTATCTTAGTTGAAGATGTTGACTAGAGTTATTAGATTTGATTTTGTATTAATTAGGATTGATCTTGTATTGATATGTTTATTATTGCTCCTATAATCTCTCTTATAATTGAGAGATTTCCTATAGTTAATAGCTAGATTACTTCCTAAATAGTCCTAGGAAGTTTGTATATAAACCTAGCTATTCCTTGTTCCTATGTCCAGAAATATAGTGAATACAAATAAACATTTTCAACATGGTATCAAAGCCCTATCTGATTTAGGGACTGTTGTTTTTATTTTTCCGGCTGTTCTTCACTGGTTGAGTTTGTACTCGCCCCAACCAGCAACGATTTTTTCTCACCACCCTCCTAGATAGCCTCAGCAGTGACCGGCGACCACCACCGTGAAAGACCCGACGTTAACCGGACCTCTACATGCCGCCACAGTGTCCTGCCGTTTCCGCGCGTGGACACCACGCGCCGCCCTCCTGCCGGAATTTCGCCGTCATTTTTTCTCCATCAAGGTCGCCGACCTCTTGCCTCTCCATTGGGGGTATCACACGCAACATTCAACCATCTTTCAGTACCCTTGCTCTCTTGTCTACTTTTGGTAATTTTTGTTCCTGGTATTTTTCTGCCTACATATCCTATTTTTTGGAGATTCTGATTAATACCGGAGAAGATGTAGGGAAAGAAGGTAATTATGTCGAGTTTCGATTATCCTTAACTTCAAATTAGTCCCGTAAAACTTGATGGAACTAGTTATCTTGCTTGGTCAAGATCCTGTTTGTTGTTCATCAAAGCTATAACTAATGACAGTAAGAGACTTGACGTCAATACTTCGGATTATAATCAGTGGGAGTCCGAAAATTCACTCGTCATGTCTTGGCTCATAAACTCAATGAAACCGGAGATTGCTCGGACATACTTGCTACTTGATATAAGGTGAATAGGGTGGCTTATACACTAGGACTTCCTGAAGGATTGGCCATTCGTCCCACTTTCCACATTTCTCAATTGCGGGGTTTTGTATTCGAAAGCATGCCCACATCGAGTCAACTGCCCACGGCAATGAAGGACATGGAAAGAATTCCAGTGGCCATTTGGGGAAGAAGAATGGTGAAGAAGCATAATAGAGCAGCCACGCAAGTATTCGTACAATGGCAAGGAGGAACATGAGAGGGGGCTACGTGGGAAATGTTTTACAAACTTCAAAAGAGGTTCCCGGACATCAATTTGATGGATAAGGTGATTCTTGAAGACGGAGGGGATGTTAATAAAACTTGAGCTGCATGGATGCGAGAGGAAGAAGATAGGAACGGCGTCGTAAATGACATGTTATGAATAAGCCAAACGCAAGCGTAGGAGCAACGGACGTATCTCAAACTCCCGTGATAATAGTCTAGAATATTCTAAGTACTGTAGAATATATCCATTGTAACAGAATGTAAATGGCAGGCAATCAGTGAATGAAATTCTGAACCTTTCTCTTTCTTCTCTCTCCCTCTCTGTTTGTCTTTCTCTTTATTGAATGCGTTTGTGCTATTGTGTGACGTATTCCGTGAAGTTAGCGTGGGTGTGAGTGCAAATACGTAACTCAGGTCGGAAATATGTAATATTTTCCTCCATTGCAGATTGCCCATGTTAGCTAGAGGAATAGCTGTTAATCTGTCAAGCAATACGAAGAGACGATGGGGATTGGATTAATACTGGTTTTTGTGGTCTCAAAGTACCCCTTAGATAACAAGATGTAGACAATTTCTAGGAACCACAACTCTTTGTAATCTGGACTTTTTGGATTATCCTTGACCTTTTGTGTTCTAGCTGTAATTATCTTTAATCAATGAAATCTTTAATTTTCAAAAAACAAAGATACGTGTATTGGATTATTCCAGCAAGTCCACGAAAAATTGCAACCAAATTGTTAAGCTTCCTATCCATATACGGTATGAAAGGAAAAAGGAGCCAACAGCTGGCATTACTGCAGGCTAAAGGCTTTGTTTTTCTGTTAGAATGCTAGTACATCTAGAAGAGTGAGGTGGCAGGGTTGTTAGGATTCTCTGTCATGGGTGTTGGGTATAATAGGAGCATGAGTGAGCTTGGAGGGGGCATTGGATAATCTGGCAGGTTGAGTGTGTGGGAGATTTTGTCACCTCTCAAATGTGGTCCTTAGTCACCCAATATCCTCTTCCCCTATAAATAAAATCCTAAATACTGGCATTCTTTACCTGGGTTCATCTATCTATTTATCTATTTCCTCTTCTATTGACATCTATTTGCAGAAGGTTCATATCGCAAATCTGGGCAAACATAACCGATGAGAGTCTTAAGGTATTTCTTTAGGAAATTTTAACACAATTGTTCTGGGTATTCACTTTAGGGGTGTTTTCATTAAGAAGTAAATGAACACAGAGCATATATAAGCAAGTTACATGTATTAATGTGTCTACAGTGATAATACATGAAAGGAGGGTTAGAAACAGGCTAAGCCGACCCTTTTTCTGCCCACATTATATATAAATACGTACATACATACATACATATATATGTGCACACATATATATACTAGCAAATTGAAGTAGTTAATGATAGTTTTTCACCAACCATCATGACTCTTCAGTAACAAGTTCCTGCAGTTTAAGCAACATGACCGTTGGGAACAAGTAGATTGGGACATTTAACAACCAACCAACTTAACAGACAAGTTGACATAACTGTCACTGCCAGGAGCTAAATGGTGTTTTTGATATGTCTAGGACTTGAATTTCCAGCTGCCAAGGGTGCCTTTCATCAACCCAATCACTTATATTTTTGCATTTCACCGAAATAAACAGCTTAGACTTTTCAGCATCTTGGTGCCTTAGCCAATTTCCTAGACAGGCTTGTTTGCATCAACTCCTTGCTAGAGTGTGCCATTATCATGCTACCAAAGTTGTGCTAAATGTGTACCAACTGATTACTGAAAAAGGTTCTCATACATCTCTTTCAATGGATCAATTAGAATCTTCAAGCCTACAAGCAGAAGGTATTCAAGTATTTGATGTCATAGAGAGTTTGAGAATGGGAGATGATCATAGCATTAAAGATGCAAAGTAGAAGAAAGTGGATTCTTTGACAAAACCTAAAGCTAAAACAACTGTGTAACAAGAAACACTTAAAGTGAACAACAGAATGAAACACCTGAACAACAGGTTGAAACACATGAATAACAAATCAAAATACAAGAAGAAATAATAGGACAACAGGCTGAAAGAATAGGTCAAGCAGCTAAAATAATAGAATAGGGAGCTGAAAAGATTAACTTGCAATACTGAGCTTGTTGGCTCAAAACTTGATGTTATCATTGTTGCTGAGAAAACAACAATTTAAGTTGACGAAGATTATGTCGTAGTGGGTGATGGAGAAGTAGATTTGAATGAAGATGTGAAATTAACACACCATATGAATAAAGGTACAGTTGTAAGTGCACTTGCAAAGTAAAAATTCAATAATGACAAGAAGTTAAAGCGTTTGACTACAAGAAGCAACAATACGTATGTTCTTGATGCCAATATGGTAGAGAAGTTTTGTGTGTTTGTTATGAATCTTATCTACAAATACAACGGTTAAGGCTTATGATGTTGTCCACATCACTAAGATCTTTTCAAAGAGGTTGTATGTCTCTTGGAATTACCTTTAACGATTGTCTCTGATCATGATATGAAGTGTATGAGTTAATTTTGGAGAACTATTTGGAAAAGATAGATAGAGGTGGTAAATAGAAGCATAAGGGACTTGTTAAGATGCTTGGTCAAGGGACAATGTGAATAATTGGGACCTAATTCTTTCTATGACAAATTTTACATACAATAGTTTCATAAATAGGTCAACTAGTAAGAGTCCTATGAGATGGTTGAACATTTTGGGAGTTCAACCAAGGAAGTCTGTTGATTTGGTTACTTTACCACAAACAAACGAGTTACTTAGTACAATCATATCATCAACATGGCAAGAAGCAAGGTAATATCGTTATGATTATGTTTACAAAATAGGGCATTATTTGCAAAGCTTAATACTCTTTCATTGCATGGCTGAATCTCCCACATCATGTCCTTGGTGATTGCTTTAATCCACACTGTCAGAAAGTGCTGTAAATATGCACTCCGGCCCTCTGTTATTCCTTTAATTATGGGTTGTAATTATAGGATTTATTAGCGGGCCATGATTAAGGCATTTGGTTAAACTTTTCATTCTTTTTTTTTTTACTTTGGACAACTTGTGTATATAAACAAGGATGTACGACTTATTGAAAAATGTTTTTTCCTTTGCTTATTTACGAGTGTACAAGAGGGTTAGTTGTATCCACGTCACCCTAACAATTGACAACGAAAAAAATAATGTGCACAAGAGGGTTAGTTGTATCCACGTCACCCTAACAATTGACAACGAAAAAAATAATGGGATCCTATGATCATGTGATATCCTAACTAAATAGGAAATCTTAAAAAGATACAAATCCTAAAATAGTGATGTTTTCGAACGTTGTATGAATTAAAGGAAACTATACAAAAAATATACAAAGTAGGAAAGAATCACAACTCATTCCTGTTAACTGTTTATGTGGACAATATTGCACTTACTAGAGATTATTCAATTGGGATCTCCAAGTTAAAGATCTACCTGGAACAACAATTTCCAACCAAGGATCTTGAACCTTTACAATATTTTCTAGGCATTAAGGTAGTATAATCTTAGAAGAGTATTTACCTCTCGTAAAGGAAATATGCTCTTAATTTGTTGGAGAAACAATTATTAGGATTTAAACCCATACTCAGTCTTATGGATCCTAATGTCCCTTGTACTTAAGTTAGGGGACGGCATATTATGCAGATATTGCAGATTAGTTAGCAATTTGTTGTATCTTACTGTAACTAGACTTGACTTTTGTGTTGAGTATTGGGAGTCAGTGCTACCAATCATGGAAATGGCTTTTGAACAAGAACTCTGGTATCATAATTATGGACACAGCAAATATGTAGGTTCACAATCGAATAAATGTTTTCTGCTTAAGGTTACTGTGTTTGTGATAGGAAATCTACTATCATGGAAAACTAAGAGCATATGTGGTGGCTCATCTCAATGTAGAAGCTGAATATAAGACAATGTCAACTATGACATGTGATTTATTATTAATAGTTTGCATTTATCATTGTCAAAACTGTTGTATTTTATTATCGTCAAAACTATATCCTCAATTCAACATGTTGTTTAGCTATTTTATTCTTTTGAGGATGTCAACAATAATCTGAACTTTGATAATGTTTGACTTTTTCTAGCCTTTAAGCTTCTAGAGTTCTTTTGTTACTCACCCCCTGTGCCACTCCTTTTACTTCTATTCTTTGTTACTAAGCTGCATTAGCATGAATATGTGCAAATATTTTCTTAGTTCTTTTGTATGGAGTTTGGAGCATGTTGCTTAACTTGGAGTTCGTTTCAAGATAATGGAATTTGAGTTCTTGCTAATGTTTTGGGATTCTATCCTAAGGAATTAGTTACAAAACTATATGATATGAAATTCATGCCCATGTTGTCAATTCACATAAGTCCTACACTTTGCTGTAAGTTCTTGTTTCTGATGCCTATGGATGAGATGAATTTGTCAATCTTGGACGATTGTCATAGCTCTTAATATTTGGGACTTCACATTTTTCTATGCAGATCAACCCTGATGAATTTGCTGATTTATGTCATGCAATCGCTCTAAGATTTGAAAAGGAGGACGTTGTAAGTTACTTTTGTGTACTGCAACAACATTAGGCTCTTCTTTACTAATATAATGAATCTTTTGACCCTGTGGCAACATTTGCAGCTGTCTTGCTTCGAAATGTTTCCTACAATTTACCGGTCACCTATCTCGGAAAAGTTGAAAGCATTTGTGCGAAGCCCCAAATTTGGATACATGATATCCTTTATTCTCATCTTGAATCTGGTTGCTGTTGTTATTGAAACAACGGTATGGTGCCATGTGATGTTTAATGGAACTGATATCTTGCAGTTCTTGTTTCTTTTATCAATATGTATAAGAAAAATCTCTTTTAGGTGTTTGAATTTCTTATATTCAACATTTTCCCCCCCAAATTTGTAGTGTGTTTGCATCCGCTCAATAATGGTATATGATTTTTATGCTATTTGTTTACAAGTTGATGTGGACATAATGATGCATGTTTCAAATATCAAATATTGTGAATTTTTAACCAATGGATAAATATATAAAAGGAAGTGCATATTTTTGGGTGCTTTTTAGGATTCCAAATGCCATGTTGTTGTGGCATTATTCTTTCATACTTGTCTATTGTGTACATGGTAGTTTTGTAGTCTTGTAAAAGCATCAATTGTTATCTTTTGACGCTGTGAAGAATCTTAGCAATCCCTCTCTTTGTTGTTGGCTTAAGTGATGAAGTTTTATCACTAGTAGATAATTAAGTCATCTGTAGGAGAGTTCCAATAAGCTCTTCGGTTGACCAGTTCCTTGACATGGTATAAGTGTTTTGTAAGATCAAAATGTGTCTCAAGTTCAAGTTATATGTCCTCCTTTGTAGAGTTTGTAATATGTTGTTTAGTTTACAATTCATACGAGGAGGGCACTAGAATAATCTATTAAAATTCATGTGAGGGTGTGCACAAGAATAATTTATCCATCAAAAATACTTATGCTACAAGTCATGCGAGAATAGAAGAGCAATTAACTAATTTTTTTTTTTACCAAAGGCTCTTAATGGGAATATAGTTGCTTACGTTTTTAACAAGTTGGATATGGAGAATATTTATACCCGAACTTGAAGGGATTGTTAAGAGTATTTTATTTTTAATAACCATGGGCATTTTGGGCTTCTTATATGACCTACTTTTATAGATATAAATATTTGAGCTCAACTGAAATAAATAGACATAAGTCCTCAATTCTTTTGTCTCTCTCTTCAAACATCTTCTTGAAAGATCACGTGTTTATACTTGAGATACATTTTTCTTATTAATATTCCCTTGCGTAGTTAAAAAGATTTGTACAACCAAGAAGTGTTTGTATTGCTTACTTCCTTGGATTGATTGGTAACTTGATGATACTAATCTTTGTTGTAAATATTGTTTACAGCTTGATATAGAAAACAATTCTGCGCAAAAAGTGTGGCAAATTGTGGAGTTCACTTTTGGTAAGGGCTTGTCCTAATATATATTTATTTGCTTTGAGATGTTGCCTAGGACAAGGTGACCTAAGTTTTTATCTCATTGGCTTTAGTTGTCTGTTGATATATTTTGAAGCTGATGGTCTATTCATTGCAAATTTTGGTGAAAAAATATTCACATACGAGAAAAGTTTGAGATTCTTGTATGTGATTATTTTCATGATTTATTAATTGTGATGGATAATTAATATGATTTCATTATACAAGTTAAATAAGTTTCTTTGAACTCTAGTGTTATGTTTCTAGTACCACTGCATGATGCACACACCAAATGATGCTAACATTATAAGATGTTTTTGGGAGAAAATGGCTCTTATTTAAAGATCATGCATTGGAGTTTTGTAGGCTTGTATTATCCTTTTCACTTGTCCTTTCAAATATACTGTCTCATACATTGCTGAAGCATTCAATTGCTTATTAATTCTAACGTTTGTGTTACAATCCCTTAGTGTACTTGTCTGGGACATGACAGTATTAGGATTTGACTTTATTGACTTCTGTTTACCAGGATGGATCTACGTTCTAGAAATGGCTTTAAAAATCTATTCATTTGGATTTTTAAACTATTGGAGAGATGGTCAAAACCGCTTTGATTTTTTGGTCACATGGATAATAGGTACCTCTTTTGGAAAATCTTCTTGGTATTGGTGTGTAGATAGTATTTATTTTATGCAATTTCCTTCTTTCAAATTATTCTTTTTATGACTAAATTATTTACTTTTTTGAAGTTTGAATATGTGCTTGTATAGGATTCTCCAAATTGGAATTTTTAACTTGAGGGATACTGTTGAAGATTTTAAAGATGCTACTTAATAATAATAACAATTAATATTATTATTATTAATGATGATGATGATGATGATGATAATAAATGTTACATAACATATTAAACTATGATGATTATTATTCTGCCTTGACCATTTGTCTCTCTTATCATCACAACTCATAGTTTAAATGATGATGATGTTGATGAAGATGATAATTGAGTCTTGAAAATATGTTTTTTTGTGTTTTATCAAGAGGATTGTACAATATTTATATACAATTTGAGGAAATTATAATCCCTAGATTTAATGGATTATAATATGGTAAATCTACATTCATATCAAACATAATCAACACTCCCCCTCGAGGCGATTTGCTGCCCACACACCCTCTAGTACAGAAGCAAAGCCCCTTTAATTGGTTACCTGCTCTATTCCTCCTTCCAATCCAACTACAACTTGTTCCAGTCAATCCCTTTTGCCTTGTTCTTCTATTAGTGTGTTTTGTCACTACCTTCTACCTTGTTCTTCTATTAGCCTGTTTTAACTTTAGTAGCACACCACAATTGGTTAGTTCACAACATTTACAGGTTAGAAATGCGCGCAATTATCTCAAAAATTGTGCATACACATCCAGAAGGATACACACTTCGACCATTTCATGCCTAACAGTTATTTTGGTAATATATCATTCTCCATGATACGAAATTGTTTATGCAGTTATTGGAGAGACCATAACATTTGCATCCCCCAATGGGCTGACCTTTCTTTCTAATGGAGAATGGTATGAATTTGCTTTGACTTTGTCTATTGTCCAATAATTGTTATTGTCTATTGTCCATTAATTGTTATAGATACTATGTTTCTCTTCATTTTACCTTAATTTTGTCTTTTGCATGTTTTTGTTAAGTTTTTCCTCCCAAATAACACGTGCCTTCCTGGCATCATTAGTATTGCATTCCTAAGACAAGCTGCATAAGATAGGTAACAGGTCACAGAGTTATATATATTTTAAGTTTTGGGATAGTTCACAACCTCTTTAAATGATTCTGCATCAGATTTTAGACTGCTGGTTCTGTGACAAGCTGGAGAAGTGTGTAAATTTCTCACATTTAACGTGTTTAATGACAAGTGTTGTGAAAAAATGGACATTCTTGAGATCTGATGTAAGAGCCTGTTTGTTTAAAAAAAATCAAAAGCTTTTTTCTTTAATGGTTTGGGACTTTCCAGTCAAGAAAGAAAGATCTTTCAGAAAGCTTGATATGCTGCCCTATATCAACAGTACCTTATAGGCACAATTGACCTCCTGACGTTCTTTGCCACTCCTGTCATGGCGACAGAATCACCGGATGACTTTTCTTCCAGGTTCTAAAGTTTGCATCAAAGGATTGATTGAGAGTGGAAGGAAAATACTGTTCATATAACCAGTCCCCCCCTTGAACTAGTTGTGGTTGGTACCAGTTCCACAACAAAATTTGATAGACAAACTTTCCAATTTTTGAAGTTCCTGTCATCTCTCGTAATGTATGAAGCTATGAAATTGATATTAGTACCTTTTACTTCTAGGAAAGACACCTAAGGTAGTTTACCATAAATGGTGACTGGATGAGAAATAAATCAACTTGATGATTAAATGCAATAATGGAAATCTTTCTTCATATCTAATGGTCTTCTAATATAGTTTCTGAGGCTTGATATTTGATCCACGAAATTATTGGGAGTTATGAAGCCAAACTCAGGAGAAAACTCTAAGTGAATACTTAATTTTTGGATATAGTTCTCGAACACTATGAAACCAGATAACATATAAGCAATCAATTAATTAGACTACTAGGACTAGGGCTGCTAATGCTGGAACTGTATTCTTGATTGAGGTAATTTGGCATACAATTGTTATTTTTGGATGACTTACGTATCACATGATTTGGTCTATGACCTGCAAATAAGGAGTGAGTAATTGTGATAAGATGGTCATGCTCAAGCCAAGATAGATTTATACTATGTGTAAAATGTATGTTTAATTACATGCTGATGCTATTGTGTGGCAGTAAATAATTTTCTCTGTTTTTATCAAGATTTTGAGGCTTTATTAATTTTCACACTCTCCATAAGAGCAGTTCTTGTCAAACTTATGATGTTACGAAAAGAGATTAGAGCATCAAAATTCGACAAAGTAGGGTTAGAGTTAGGTGGTTGTGGCTGGAAATATTTGGATTTATAAAATTAAAAAACAAAGAAATCTTCTAAGCTTCATCTTATCATGGTGAATTGTAGTTCTTGGCTAGGAAACTGTAAGGGTCCACTATTTTTCATCTACAAATATATTGATTCTATTTCTTTATTCTCTCCTATGTGATTTTATATAGATCATCTATGAGTTGTACGCAGTACAAAGTTCATGATG
>JANKYF010000009.1:5161326-5186267 GCA_029829435.1 Erythroxylum hondense
AAATACTCTCTTCAAATCAATTTTCAACACATAAAAACCACAATTCTCAATAGAAATCACATTTAGAAACAATTATACCCGAAATATCCATAAATACATATACAATTATTTTCATATGCAAAAATTTACTTTTCATGTATATGTGCATGTCATATTATGCATAAACATGTAATACATTTTCTAATCTTTCAATCATCTCTCGTATATTCTATTCTAGCAGCAACATGAGTAATGAGATGTTACACAAAACCTATCAAATACAATGTCGGTAAACAATAAGATCCTCTTAAGAATAAATGATAATAATTGCTCTTAAGAATAAAGGATAATAATTTGCAAATGTAGTTCAATAATGTGAGGTTAAAGGGTAATGTTGAGGACAAGAATTGGTGTTAATGGGAAATTTAACAACACGTCATGCAGGAAGCCTTTTCAACTGAATTTTAGGAATGTTTGTTGGTACAAAATAGCGTGGTTAGACCAAACAAGTTGAAATACTTGACAAACTGGTGCTGTCTTTGTTAGGAGAGCTATTCACACTTGTTTTTTTCAATGTAAATACTTATAACTATGTTTTATTAAATCTTATTCATATATTTATATAAATTCTTAAATATCGGATAACATTTGATAGAATATAGCCTGGACTACGTGTGCTTGCCATTGCCTTTATTTTCGTTGATCAATTATATAAGGTCAATTTCTGAAATGAATGCGAATAGTACGACCGCAGCTACCAGAAATTTGTATTCCAGGTTTAGGGAGGACGAGACTTCTATCCCCGGTGTAACATGGCCTCCCTAAACACCATAACCATGCGCAAGCTCTCGACTAAGCTAACTAACCCCATCATCACAACACCGTCCCACATACCTCGTCGTCACCCGTCTTCCGTTTTCTTCCCAATCATTTCCAACCCATCTAGCTACTCACTCGTGTCCACCCATCAGAAGAGGAACTTGGATGTTGTTGTCGGTGCTGTCACCGACGACACGGAAGTTGTTCCAGTAGAGGACACTTCTTCCGAGGACAAAGCTAATTCTTCTCCTTCCTCTTCTGTTGGGGAGGGAATAGAGAATGAAGGTGATCATCTTCAAGAGAGGCTTATCAGTAGATCAATTAATGCTACTATTGTTTTGGGTTTTGGGACTCTGGTCATCACCAAGTTGCTTACAATCGATCATGATTATTGGCATGTAAGTCGATGTTATTCTTCCAATTCGACCAGGTTTCTGATTGTTAGTTAGCTGACGGGAATTCGTAATCTTGGATTCTCCGGCTTCTTTCTGATCGTGATTGAAAATGAAGTGATTTTTATTTAACAATCTCTGGTTATTTAGCATTATCCTATGCTCTGTCTCTAGTTTTTGGGTGTATCTCTCTGTCTCTCTCATTCTGCTTCATAATCGATCACAAAAAAAAAAAGAAAAAAATTGATATATTCGTGTTGTTATTAAAAGCTTTCTTGTAAGATAAATTATTGATTTCAACGGAGAAACTTTGCAGCTAACCTGGTAACTGGTGTTCAATCTCTAAACTAGTCAACTGATTAGCAGAAAAGTCTTCTGTTTTTGGATAGGGATGGACCCTTTATGAAGTAATAATGTATGCTCCTGTACACAATTGGGCTGCTTACGAAGAGGCTCTAAAGGAAAACCCTGTCTTAGCAAAAATGGCAATCAGTGGAATCGTCTACTCTATCGGAGATTGGATTGCACAAGTAAGGCAAAACCCTTTTTATATATGCCTTTCCCTTTGTCTCTAAGCCATGTCTTCAGAAATTCATGTTGATAGTTCTATATGCTTTTCCGTTGGAGCTAATTTTTGGACCTGGTTATCGACTTGTTATTTTGAATTATGTGTTAATATGCAGTGCTATGAAGGAAAATCCATTTTTGAGTTTGAGAGGATGAGGATGTTCAGATCAGGCCTTGTCGGCTTTGCTCTTCATGGGTCTCTTTCACATTATTACTATCAACTATGTGAGGTAGTGACATAGATTAACATTTAAATTACTTCTTGATGTATGACGATGATTCAAATATGCTAGTTTTGTTTCTAGGCTCTTTTACCTACCAAGAGTTGGTGGGTGGTGCTTGCCAAAGCTGCCGTTGACCAGACTGTATGGGCAGCTGTTTGGAACAGTATCTACTTTGTGCTGTTGGGTTTCATGCGTTTGGAGTCCCCAGCGAATGTTTTCGCTGAATTAAGGAGAACATTTTGGCCAGTGTTAACTGTAAGATGCTCTTCCAACTTGATCTTACATAAATAGTGCATGCCATTTAAATGATCTACCTAGAACCTTCAAATGGTTGTAATGATGGCATTTCTTCTCTAAGCCAAGGCACTTGGCATGCTGCTTTTTAAAATTTGTAATTTGACCTTCTTAGGCATTCGTCATTATATTCAGAATTTGTATTTTTTAGCTTTTAGTCTTAATTGTCTCCCTACTTTTTAGCTTTTAGTCTTAATTGTCTCCCTTCAGTAGCTAGAAACAAGAAATGTTAATTTTGAAGATTTCCACTTTTTTGTGACTTCAGTTGCTTGCTAGTATTGGGTTTTCTACCTATCAAACAAACATGGAGAGAGATTAGGACTTAACTCGAAATAGGTCTGTGAACTTTTAAAAAAAATTCAGTCCCTCTGAAATGACAAGAAAGAGCCTTTTCAGTCTGCTTAAACACTTTAATATTCGTTAAAAATAAACAGCTGTCGACTCATCTGGCCCTAATGGGAACTAAGATTGTATTATCACTTACATCTGCTAATGATGAAGTTAATATAACTTTGTAATATGTTGAAGAAGCTAATGTTATAGGGTTTAGATTGTGTACTATCGAACAATTGTTGAAGAGATAATTTTGATGTGTATTGTTTTAAGATTTAGCCGAACTGCTGAGCTGATTTCTTTGGAATGTAATTAATCGATCATTTTCCTGTTATCGTTGAGCCAATTACTAACTCTTTCTCTTTGTTTGCTTGGTAGGCAGGATGGAAGCTTTGGCCATTTGCCCACTTGATTACCTATGGTGTTATCCCCCTTGAACAAAGGCTTCTTTGGGTGGATTGTGTGGAGCTAATATGGGTTACCATTCTTTCTACGTAGGTGTCTTCCACTTTTCAATGTGATAAAAAGGATTAAAAGAATATTAGAAAGGAAGATTTGTTCATCTTGTTAATTCCATCATGTTAACAACCAGGCCTCCTGGAATAGTAGTGATTGTCTTATATTGCAAAAGATTATTATGGCTTTTGATTTATGGTAGAAATGAAATGTCATTTTATGCTTTTGACTCATTTTTTTTAGACGCTATTTTTAGACATTTGGAAGCAATGAGATGCAACTGGTAAATTCTTGTGTTGAGATGCTCTTTAAAATTTTTATTTACTCTTCACTCTTGGCAAGGAAAAGTTTCATGCTTTCCTTTTACATCATGTATATGTCTCTGCTTGCCTTTTCTGCTTATTTTTGTAAGCCAGCATTGTGCTTACTTGCTAATGTGCAACTTTTTCCTATTCTTTTTCGACTTATCTGCATTGTTGAATGCTTGAAAGAGAAGTTATTTTGAAGTTTCCATGCAGCAATTGGCGCTTTTATTTTTGACAATCTTTATGTCCTTTATATTAGCAATACGTTCCTAACATCCAAATGATTCTTGCTTTATCTTTGACAATTATCTTTGGTTTATATTTTGAAGTTATTCAAATGAGAAAAAAGAGGCCCAAATTTCTGATGCACCAATTGAGTCGAAGTCTTTGGAGAGTAATCCTGAGGTAAATTAACATTGCTTTCCTTCTCTTGACCTGTTTCTTTGCCAAGAACATGTAATGAGTCTATATGCTAGCTAGTCAATGCAAGTCTAGATCTTGCACGTCATACCTGAACCCCATGAATAGTTCGTTGTTCCACCATGTTTATGCTTGGGACACCGTCATGCTTTGCGCATGAACTTTGCTTTGAATTCAATCAGCAAATACCCTAGCTCACTGTAATCAAACTGTTGCAGCTTTGTGAACTTGTGCTAAATGTGCTTCTGTGCTCATCTTGCAGGAATAAATTTATGTGGTTTTCTTTGGAAGAACGGATTTCCTTACCGAAGTGGTACATTGGAAAAATCCGACATGATTATATGTTATGCTGTGGGAACTTGTATATTTTCCATTTACTATCAATATGGTTGGTACATTAAACATTTCATTGTTGTATTGAAGATATCCTATTTCTACCTGGATTATTATATACATTAGTGGAGTTAGACAAAAAGAAACACACCATTTTACCTGTATGGAGACAGAATTACCATCATTCTATGTACTAGTGAAAGGCCACAGGCCCTGTCAAGGCGCCGCATTATATTTGTTGTATTGGGATAGACGCTTAAGAGCAAGAACAAACACGCTCATCCGAGTGTTTATGAATAGTCGTACAGTATGTATATATATGTAACCTCTCCATATCCCTCCAACACTTGTTGCACCTGCTTATCTTGGTAAATATGAAGTTTTTTTTTTAGTTTTGATGTATATTGTTTGCCATTGTCTTAGACCAATACTCCCATTTTATACTTTCATCGACATATGTATGTAGCATACTATGGTAATTGAGGTTAGCTTAATTCACCAGCTTTTGCCATGCCCGTTAGGTTAAGCAGGCCTCTCCATAGATGCCATTTTCAAACTTCCACTGAAATATGGTTCCAATTTCCTACGCCATACCGTTTGTCTCTTTATGTACATTATACTGTAGCTGCCAGGTAACAATCCATCCCATATCCTTATTTAAAACTCTATTCTTCTATGTAGGGGACCCGTCTATCTATTTCTCTTATCCACCTGCCTCTTAATATGCATCGTGGTAACAATTGAGGATGAGTATCCATTCGAATTTCTTAGAAGTGAGCATATGTTCAAGTTCTTTGAAAATCTCTTAATCCCTTTTTTACAGCTTTCTAATATTCCAATTAAGGAATATTTCGATATTTGCCTTGTACTCCAATTAATATTTGGTTTAACGCAAGTTTGAGCATATATTAAACTTCTAATAGTATATGCATGAGAAATTTTGTTCGTTCTTATGCATTCCATTTTATTCTTTGGAAATTGTTTAAGGCTAAACTTATCCCCTTCTGCATGGTACTTTTCGATTTTGTTTCTCTATTTTTTTTATATATACTTTATCAGAGAGCCCTAATATTCCTTATAATCTATCATGTAATTTATCAATTCTTATTATATAAGATTTCTTACCCATATCTCTTATTTCAAATTTTTAGAAAGAAACTTCTTGGTATTATGTAATAAACCAAGATCATTAATAAAGAAAATACCATCAATATATAGGATTAGAAACATAAATTTGCTCTCATTAACCTTTAGGTATACACATCTATATATAAATGATATTTTTCTTTAAATAAAAAAGAAGTAATACTATCATTAAACTTTAGATGCTATTATCGGCATGCTTGCTTAAGTCCATATATTAACTTCTTAAGTTTACACACCATATCTTTCTTTCCTTTAACTAAAAGCCCTTAAGTTGATCCACATAAATTTCTTCTTCTAAATTCCCACTTAGAAAGACAATTTTCAT
Organism: Erythroxylum hondense; assembly: GCA_029829435.1. Classification (NCBI taxonomy): domain Eukaryota; kingdom Viridiplantae; phylum Streptophyta; class Magnoliopsida; order Malpighiales; family Erythroxylaceae; genus Erythroxylum; species Erythroxylum hondense. The sequence continues at coordinate 5,166,920 of JANKYF010000009.1, forward strand.
ATCTATTTTATGGAGTTCTAAATTACAATAAGCTACCATCTCTATAATAACTCTTTATAAATCCTTTCTCGAAATAGTAGGAATGGTCTCCTTATAATTAATATTATCCTTTTGAATGTGACACCTAATATCATGTTTAGCTTTATATCGTTCGATATTGCCATTAGTGTCACATTTAGTCTTAAAGACCCATTTATTCCTAACTTTCTTACGACCTTCTAGTAAGTGGATCTTTAAAAATTCTTTGCCTTCTATTTATTGTAAATAGACCACATAATCATCAAAAATATTTATTCTTCTTTGTCTTTAAGATCTTCTTAATGCTACTTCATGTGGCTAATCTATAACATATTTTAATAGTGACTTCATTATTTAGAGTTTCTTCATATATTTGTTGTTCTTGTAAGTTGTAAAAATGATATGTACTTAATTGTCGATATGTTTAATCCTTAACACTTAGTGATTAATGCTTTGAAATGTTTAAAACACTTCTTTTAATTCATATCTCATTGAAGGTACAATTTGGAAGCATAATGGCTAAAGTAAGTTGAAAGCACACTCTTTGACATCTTCTTCATATTCACACTTAATTATCTTCACAGAATAAGAAGAAGAAGGATTAGAGCAAGAAGAGACCAGAAATTGCATAACAAGAAGAGTATATGTAGCAATCATCAAGTGTGGAGGATTAATGGAGACTCACGGCCATGCATGAGTCTTGCATAGCTGTGAGACATCACTCACGATCGTGCAAGACAAGTCACGGGCATGAGACATCACTCACACCTGTGACACATGATTGCATGGGCATGACAACTATGTCACCACAAGTCACGGACATGACTTCTTGCCAGCTAACTCAAAAACCAAGTTTTTGCTATAAATACATTATTTTGATGGTGGAAAGATTTCATTCTTCATTTTTTCTTCATTTTTATGGTTTTGGGATGATAGAGGCAATAGGGAGAGCTGCTTCTTGGAGACCCGTAGAGAAGATGGAGAAGATTGAGGGTTAGGCTTTTTGACATCGGTTCGAAGGTGAAATCGACGTCTGAGTCACGATGACGAACATTTTCTCTTTGTTTAATGTTGGATCTCTCTTTTGGGGATTGTTATTGTTGATCTATGTTGAAAGATTTTGGTATCGTAAGTATGATCTTAATGTGTTCATTGGATTGTTTTTATTACGAACCCATTGCTAGAATCTTTAATATAATTTGTAATTGTTGTGTTTGAGATTCGCTAGCAGCTACTAATGAACTTGACTCATTAGAAACAACGTAACCTAGGTAAAATAACCTAAGATTATAAGGTTACTAACTACATTGATTTGTTTTCTATTTTGTAATGTGGCTTCCTAATTAAATCTAGAGAGCACGTTATAGGTTATTCGGTAGTTAAGTTTAATTAACGAGTGTCTCTTAATTAAACATGACCTAAGGAAAAATTAGGATTAACAAAACGTGTTGTTAGTCCACGATCAATGTTCCTACGAGAGGTGTGAAAGAATTATAACAATGAGATGTGTTTAATCGTTTGTAGGCGGAGATTGATCTAAAAACCAAGTTTTACACATATTTGACAATTTTATCATCTGTGACGGTTTTCGATAAATTGCTTACAATAGTTTAATTTTTATTTTGTTTTTTCAATTGCATCAACTCAAAACGCACATTTTAATTCCTTTACATCAATTATTTTCATTGTAAAAATTAACCGAACATTCCTTATGGATACGATCTCGACTCACCACAACTATAAATTTTAGTGTGTAGAGTTAGGTAAATTTTACAGTGCACTCGACACAAGCTATCAAATTTTGTCGCTATTGTCGTGACTTGTAGTGATTTAATTTTCAATTTTGATTTTAGTTGATGTTTTGTGTATATATCTATTTATAATTGTTTCTTTTAGTTTTTTTTCTGATCTGTAAACATTTGTTAGTGTTAGTATATGGTAGTCAATAGGTACAAGTCAATCCCATGAGGATTATAAATACTAGTATTAATCTTTTTCCTATTATCTAATCGTAGAATTAGATTGTAGATTTATTTAAAAATTAAACTAAAAAAATTAAATAATAGTTTTACAATAATGAACTTGGGCAAAGGAAATTACTAAGAACAGTCAATATAAAATAATAGTATTTAGGTGATGAATCATCCTAAGAATCCTTTAATACCAACCTTTTATTAAGCAAATAAATAATTGATTATTATACCACGAAATTCCTATCTTATGTTAATTTATTTTGAAAGACTACTAACAACTAATCCTTAGTTGACCAACTGAAATCTCTTCTTAGTTAAAACCTTTAATATTGCATTTTTGATTTGTGAATTTCACTAAAGGTTTTACCTTAATATAGAGGATTTATGTTGGCTTATCACTAGGTTTGCATGCAACTTCTTCCAATTATGATATATATATATATTCACATAAAAGGATTTCTCAATCTCAATCATATGAAATCAAATAATGAACTAATATTTTGTATATATTAGAATAAGAATATAACATATAATTTTACTGCAATATATTAATCAATAAAATTGCATTAAATAAAAGATAAAATCATATTGTTACCACTACTTAGGGTTCATCACACCTAGGCACTAAACAACATAGTTCCGAACCATATAAAACAAAATCAATGACAAATATTTAGAAGAACAATTAGAAAAAGAAATCATGATTCTAAATCTCCCATTTTCTTCCACCTGTGTTTCCTAATTTCAATTTATAGCCTATAAATTACAAATTGTAGGATAATTATATGAAAATAATTAATCAAATTACAAAAGCCTAGAAAGTTTAGTAATATACTTTTTTATAACAAATTGTTAGTAAAATAGGGAATGATGAAACTCCATGAATCTTCTATCAACTCTAACAATTTATCCTGTGAGAAGGTGAATTACTCTTCTTCTTCTATAACCCTCTTCCCCTCTTCTTTTTCGTCATGCGTTTCTTAAAGAAAGACTTCCTTATATTCTTCAAGCCTTATGTCCTCTCTCATATATTACTCTTCCTCTTGCTTTAAGAAATTGACTACATCAATTCTCATAAATGAGTTGCCCTCCTTCGGATTCTATAATACCTAATTCATATTGAATTTTACTTGTTCATCACCAAATCCGAAGGATAAGGTTACCTTTATAGACATCTACCAAAGCTCTTCTAGTGCCCATAAGGGTCTACCAAGAATTAGTGGATAAGTTCTATCCTTTTCAGAGTTTAGAACAACAAAGTCTACAGGAATGATAAACTTATTCACAACAAAATCTATAGGAATGATAAACTTATTCACTTTTATAGACATGTTCTCCACCATGCCAAATGACTTCTTTATTGATTGATCTGTCAATTGAATAAACATAGAAGTTGGCTTCATATTGCCTAGCCCCAATTTTTCATTGCCTAGCCCCAATTTTTTGAAAAGTGACAAAGACATAAGATTAATACTTATAGCTAAGTCATATAAGCATTTAGAAAGTTCTAAATTATCAACTACATAAGGTATAGTAAAACTCCCTAGACCTGTCAACTGTGAAGGCATGTGGTTGGTAATTATGGAGCTAAACCTTTCCGTTATGGAGACTGTTAAATTATCATCCCAAGTATGCTTGTTTGTATGATGTCTTTGAGAAATTTTACATAAGTGGGTATGCTCTTCGAAGCTTCCATAAAAGGCAGCGTACTTTGCAATTTCTTCAACTTTTCTATGAGTGTTGTAAATTTTGTTTCCAATTTGTTATTCTGAAGTCTGTGTGGAAATGGCATTTTTAATGGATATGGAAGAGAAGGAACATATGGAGAATTCTCATTTTTAACTTCATACTTTTTCTTCTCTCGGTCTTCTATAAGGTGAGGTTTAGCTTGTTTTCTGCTAATTCTTCTAATTCTTTCCCACTCCCAAGTGTGATAAACTTAAATTGCTCTTTTGGATTTCTTTGGTATTCCTTGTAAGGCTTCCCACACATCTTGTAGAGAATACATTAGCTAACTAGCCCCCTTATGCCTCTGTATTGTGAATGGAAGAGGTATGAGACTTTACTACTTGCACAGATTTCCCTTCCATACTAGTGAGCTTGTCCAATTTTGAATCCCATGAACTAGAATCATCTTCCTGAAATCCCAGTAGGCCTTGAGTTCCCATTTGAGTCATTTTTAAAATAAAAATGGGAAATTCATTAATAAAGAATTGAAATACGTCTTTAAAACATACATAGGGGGTTGCCCTATTCACAAAACTTTTTGCATTGCTACCTAATCCAAAGTATTAAAATAACATGCATGGCATGTAACAATACAGAGATGGTAGGAGCTTCAAAATACTTCTCTCAGCATTAGTATTTCATTAATGTTGTTCAATGTCTTAGATATAAGAAGAGGGATAGATTTCTGCTTAGCTTCAAACCGATTATCTTTCCATATGGTTTGTATGTATAATCCAATTACTACAAGTTAAAGCAACTTTAGGGGAGGATTTTGAGTAGATAGCCATTATATAGCACTGGAGAGTGTAAGATCTTGTAATTCCAGTGACATCTCAATTTAACAACTTCCTAAATATGGTTGCTAATATCACACGGGAAGAATAGATAAGCATTTGTTTCTTCCTCTTGCTAATATCACACAGGAAGAATAGATGAGCATTTGTTTCTTCCTCTGTTGAACCAAAAAGACATGAAAAATCAACATTAAGTACCAGATCCTATCAGTTGTATTGAGATGATTTTCGATGGCTAACCAGAGGAGAAAGTAAATCTTTGGAGGGATGATCTTTTTCCAAATAATTCGAGTAGGTCAATTGTGTTTGACAGTTGGTGAGTAGGTCGATTGTGCTAGAAGAATGTGTCTTGATGGAGAAGATCGGGAGTGTATTGAGGTTGTACATGACTAATGCTTGCAAGGAAATACCAGCTACTTCCACTAATGAAAGTCCATGGTATGAAACATGATGTTATAGACTATGTGTCCAAATGTTTGGAATATCAGCAAGTTAAAGATGAGCACTAGGTTCCATCTAGTTTATTACATCTTATTTTGATTCCTCAATAGAAATAGAATAACATTATCATCAATTTTGTCACTGGATTCCCTCTCACTCGACAGAAGCATGACATTATATGGGTGATTGTAGATAAGCTCACCAAGTATAATCGCTTTCTGCCTATTCATCCTGATTATTCATTTGATAGGTTAGCAAATATATATGTGAATGAGATAGTACGGTTGCATGGGGTGCCACTGTCTATTATTTCTGATCGTGATCCTCAATTTACTTCGAGATTCTAGAAAAGTTTGCAAAAGGCTTTGGGTACTCAAGTCAAGTTTAGTATCGCTTTTCATCCCCAGACAGATGGACAATCTAAACGAGTTATCCACATATTAGAAGATATGCTTTGGGGTTGTTTGTTAGAATTCTCGGGAAGTCGAGATAAATATCTTGCTCTAATGGAGTTCGCTTACAACAACAGTTATCAAACTAGTATTAGCATGGCGCCATATGAAGCTTTATATGGTAGGAAGTGTAGAACTCTAGTTTTTTGGATTGAATTGTGTGAAAATAAGATGATCGGGCCTGATATCGTGAAAGATACTGAAGAAAAAGTTCAAATTATTCAACAAAGATTGAAGGTTGCCAGCAATAGGCAGAAATCCTACGCTGAACTAAAAAGAAGAGATATTAAGTATCAAGTTGGAGATAAGGTATTCTTAAAAGTATCACCACAGAAACACATACTTCGATTTGGGAAGAAAGGTAAGCTCAGTCCATAATATATTGATCCTTATGAGATTCTTAAAAGAGTTAGACCAGTAGCTAATCAATCAACTCTTCTTGGAGAGTTGGCCAAGTTATATGATGTGTTTCATGTTTTGATGTTAACAAGATATCGGTCAAATGATACATGTAAGATTCCTGTGCAAGAAATTGAAGTACAACTGGAATCAATAATAAGGGCTTAGTATCCTCAATTTTTCTAATCAATTATGAATTTCGAGGAAAAAATTCTTTTAAGGGGTAGAGAATTGTAGGGCCCCAAATTATACCCTAGTTGAAATGTGACATGTTTATGAAGGCTTATATGATAGGTGTTAAATTATGACATGATTGTAAATTGTATATGTTTTGAAATTTTGTTTGATCTTGAATTTTTGTTTAATGGATCATACTTAGGATTTGGAATTAATTGATACCATTAGAAAATTGATGTATTAAAATGTAAATTTGCACAAGGAAAATGTCAAGTGGAAAGACAAGTTGGTATATAAAAATTAGATAACTAAGCCTATACATTTAATGACATTTGGCATAAGTAAATAAGGGACAAATGGTAGTAAAATTGAATGACATTTGTCAGCATTGATTAAGTGACAAATGACCTAATAGAATTGTGACATTTGGTAGCTTAAATGGAGGACAAGTGGCTCATTTCTATATGTGACATGTGGGTTATTCCATTAAAGGGCACGTGGTTTGTGTCTTTGTGTGATAAGTTTCCCTAAAGTAAGGACACTCATCTTACACTTGGCATGGCCTTATGCATTGACTAAATTCACCACAAAAATCTTCTTTTCTGAACTACATTAGCCAAATAGCCTACTCATTATATGATTTTCCTTTTTAATAAGCCCAGTTGAGCTTTATTTTCCTTTTCTTTGTTTATTAGCCACATTACATTCTTTAACCTAACCAAATATCCTTCCTAAGCCTTAAAGCTAGTGGAACATTTGTTGATTATTGAGTTTGTGGATATATAAAAGTATAAGTGTGGGGGTATGTATATGTGTGGGTTGGGTATAATGTTGGGATGTTATTTTATGGCTTATCATTGAAATTCCCATGTTGATGTAGTTTAATTTAATTTTTATAAGAGAAAAGAAAAGAAAAAGAAAAATGTTTAAATAATTGTATCAAGGAGAAAGTGCATATGTGGTTTGCAAGGTTATTCATACTTAATGCATCATCCTAAAGTTGTATTGAATGAGTTACTTGAGTATGTTGAATATGAGGTAGATGTTGGCTTGGAAGGGTCACTATTTGTGGTTTCAATATATTGTCATCAATTGTGTGAGTAATCCCTTCGGATTGGTATATATTTCATGTGGTTTGTGTATGAGAGCTTGAGTTTTAGTTGTTAAACTTGGTTTTGCATTCATCATAGTTGATGTACACAATTGTGAGTGAATGTTGGATTTTGTACTTGATAGCACATTAAGTGTTGCTTTTGTTTCACTAGTTTTGAGGGCTTTCATGCTATTTGACCCAAATACATCTTACATTACCTTTGCTCACATTATAACCTTGAAAAGCCCATTGATCCATGATTTTGCATGTGACCATTAACGATGGAGAAATGAATTGATATGCAAAGTTGTGGAATGACATGATCATGAATGGTGTTGAGTGTACCTATGTATATATTTAGTTAAACACATTTTCTGAGTCTACCATTAGTATAAGGCCCCAAACTATACCTTAGTAGAAATGATAAATGTCCATGAAAGTATTTATGTCAGGTGTTAAAATTATGATATGATTATAAGTTGTATATGTATTGAATTTTGGTTTGATGGACCATAATTAATAACTTGGAATTAATTGGTACCACTAGAGAATTGATGTATTAAAATGTACATTTGGACTAGGAAACAATGTCATGGCAAGATAAATTGGTACATGAAAATTTGGATGACTAAGCCTATACATTTAGTGACATTTGGCATAAGTAAATAAGGGAGAAATGGCAGTATAGTTGAAAGACATTTGGCAGCTTGATTGAATGATAAATGGCCTGGTAGGATTGTGACATTTGTTATCTTATGGAGTGGACAAATGGGACACATACAATGGTGACAAATGCCATATTGTGAGAGTGAATCCTAGCAACTTAGGTGTTAAACTCTTGTAAGGAAGTTTCTGCAACTCTCATTCTTGCTCTCCACCGAAATCACCCACCCTCACTTAACTTCTGAATTTTTGTACCAATTCTGTGCATAAACTCTCAAATCTCTTTGCCAAATACTACATAGAAAGTTACCTCATATAATCCTCTTTGTTACAGTCTTTTTGGTGCTAGTCTTAATTTCACCTTGATCTTGGGATGGTGTTTGTTTGCTTCGAAGGCTAGTTTAGCTTGTTCTTTGAAGAAGGAACTTGAAGTTAAACATGTAAGGTAATTCTAAACTTGATAGCATGTATTGATACAAGTTCTATGATGATTGAATTGGCATGGAATGTGTGTTATGATGATGATAAATGAGTGCTGAAAAATTGATCCTTATATGGCAAATTATATTTTGGTTTTGATGTATGAAAGATGATGATTTGTGTGTTTCCTAAGGAATGATTTTTGAATTAGATTTAAACATAAATTTGATAAAGGATTAAAGCATGAATATGGTTGAATTGAAGTGAAATTGAAGGACTTTGGTGAAGGTGTATTGGATGGAGTATGAAAAAGTTAAATTTGGAACAAAATGAAGGTCATAGGTGAGTGAACCTTCAATTATTGCCTCTTATGTAGATACCAATCATAGGTATCTTCATTGTTACCATTACCCACGTATGAATAAATTAGTAGGCAATTCTGTATATGTTTTCATATTTGTTCTATTCTTATGAAAAAATATATTTTGAATAATCTCTTAATGTCATATTCAAATATTATTATGTATATTAAGATATTTCATGGCTTTTATTTTATAATATTTTTTTTATCACATAAATGTCATGAATAATTTACATGTGAATGTTGGGCAACTACTGTGAGTAGTTACTATCTTGCTTCATTATTACCCACTAAGCCATATGCCTCTCCGTATAGATCATGATAATAATAAGGATAGAAGTGATTCTTAAGTTTTCGTGATTTAATCAATCGTTTCATTGCTACTAGATCAATTATTCAATTATCAATTTTATATAGTTTAGCTTTTTTCTCATTAAATTATCATATTGTTGACTTTAAACAAAATGTTACAAGAATTGTTAGGTAACTAATACAATCTTCAAGTAAATGATACTTTTTATACTATAAGATATGATTCATATATTTGTGGTATAGATAAATTTAAATTAAACTTCAAATTCTATGTTTGAAAAAAAACTAAAAATACAACTTAAAACGTGGGCATGTTAGAGCCTTTGTTTCTAACAAATGATAAATAGTGAATTACATAACTTGGGAAATGGATATGTCTCGTATCATGTTCATAGCTAAAAAATTATATTTGAAGATGTGAGAACCCTAAATTAAAGAGAATTTGTCATTCTTTTAATTTTTTTTATGTTAGTGTTAATCACTAAAAGATAGAAAAAAAAATCTTAGAGATACACTTGGTAATCATTTTCAACAAAGAGGGAGATCGAAATCATCCTAATGGAATAGAGGTAATTGGAACATTGAGATCACATAAGAAGATCTTTATTTCTATTAATTTGATTTATTTATGAAATTTTCATTTTTAGAAATATTTTGTAATTATTAAGGTTAGTTTAGTTAAAGCTAAGGAATAGATTATATTATATATTTTATGTGGCCAATTCAAAAGAACTTGCATGTGAGTGGATTTAGGTAAACTATGCATATGATGTACTAACACTTGGATAGATGACATCCTTGTTTTTTTCAGGTAGGACCTATGAAGTCAACCAAGTTAAAAATGCATGTATAGAGAAGGAACATAAATTCGATTGGGAGTCTGAGACCTCAAAAAGAGGCATATAGAAATCTGAGAATGGCGAAACTTGAATTGCTAGAAAACGATGCAGCGGAGAAGAACAACACCATCAACATTACCAAGAAGAAGAAAAGGAATCATGGATCTACCAACTTTTTTGTCTTTGTTGATTACTTATTTCTCATCATTTTCTTTGCCTTCCTTTGTTTCATTGTCTTCAAGCTGGTTGGTATCTGAGATGTTCTACACTCAGATTCTCACTCTCTTTCGTTTTCCTTTTTTTCAGGTAAACTTTCTCTCTTCGACCGACCTTTTTTTCGGTCGTTTTCTTTTTTCTTTTTCAGTTCATGATTGCTCCGATGATATTTGGATATGTGAAGGAGTAACGATTGTTTCATTTAGAAAAATCAGAATTAAAAAGATGAACTTTGTCTATTGAGGAGAAACATTTGCAATTTGGATTGATGTTAATTGTCAAAGGACTGTTCAAGTAATAATGCTAATGGGTTCTTGTAATGAAACGGTCCTTAATTCAAAAGTTTAGCTGTTTATCTGTTTCAGGCAAAATGTTTATCTTTGGGACATTCTTTGGTGGGAAAACTGCTTGATCTAGTGGCCATCAACCCTCATTTGTGGTTTATCGTAAACCTTCAGGTCAATGGAGGGGAATGAGTAGTGAGGTCCCATATTACCTATCAATATATTTAGGATTCACACTCATTTAACTCCATTTTAGCTGTCGAGTTCATTTCTGTTTCCATAACTAGTGTACTTTATCAGTTAGGCCTTGCTATCTTGCCCATCTTGATTTGTTATTAATATGATGCTTTTGAACATGTCATTAGTAGCAACATATCCTCTAGAGTTATTTCCTGCAAATTCAAGAACATGGATAGTTTTGTCTGTTGGATAATTCTTCCTCAAGATTAATTTGCCCTAATTCCTTTAATTCCACTCATTTCAACCTTGTTGGACTGGTGTAGTTGTGCTGTGCTGGTGCCCATTTGATGAACCAAAGCTTCTGTGGCAGCATAACCGTTGTTATCTTTAGGTTGGAAGCAGCTAGCAAAAATTTGTTGAATTTGCTGGCTTTACTAACAGTTGGGTAGACCCCAGTACAATATTTTGTTGTTACTATCTGGTAAAAATGGTGAATTCTTACAATATAATCAGGTTTATGCATAATGTACATTTGAAATCAAATTTTTGTTCGCTGCTCATCATCTTTTAGTTGATAGTGGAATAATTGTTGCTGCAGGCTAATTCTTTGATGCATTCATCACAATGTTGAAACTTCCAACTCTAGAACAATTGAGACTTTTGATATACTTGGATAAGGACTTGGATTTAAGATGAAGAGAAATGCGTTTTTCTAACCAATTCTCATCTCTCTCCTCTGCTCATTTGAAGGGTTCTGATGATTGACTTTTAAATATATGTGTTGACTAATAGTGACTAGATATCTTCTGTTTCTTATCGTTTTATCATGAGAGCGAGACTAGTCTAGCATCATGTAACATTTTGCTTGAGTTTGAACACTGGTTGCTCAACATATGCCGTGGAACAGTGTGGTCGGTAGTTTAACTCCATGGCACTGAATATGATTCATATTTGATTGGTTGATTGGTTGATTGGTTTCAGGCATCAGAATTCTTCAATGATTTATCTTGTAGTTCTTTCTTCCTTTTCTTTTAGTTCTTAAAATCTGTAATATTCATGAGTAAATAGAGTTATATAGGGTAAAATTATTGAAAAATCTTTGAAATATTAAAGTTTATTCCACCATGCTGTCTTTGTCAGTAAAGCGTACAACCTTGCATTTGTTGGAGTGGTGTTGTTATCAACACTATACTATCGCTCAACCCTGATATGTATTTGAGAAAATCCTGCCAAAACCAGACTTAAGTGTTACGTATGTGGTGAAATTTAGTGTTATAAGCTACGTTTATTAGCTTCAATTTTATGTGTATAATCCCGAGGCAAATGAATAGGATCCAATTACCTGTTAACGCGATCAAGTCCAGCCCCTTGAGATCCTCTATACCCAATAACCCTGTTCTCCCTGTGCCCCTTATGGCTTGGATGCAAGGGGGGATCCTCTGTCCCCCTTCCCTTGGCCCTACTCTGGTCCCCTTTCATCTGAGCCATTCATCCACGTGGGACTCACATGGATGGATAGCTCAGATAAGAGGGAGCCAGAATAGAGCCAGAGGAAGGGAGACAGAGGATTTGGGGTCGGATGCAAGGGCACAGGGAGAACAGGGTTATTTGGTACAGAGTAATAGGCCCCAAGTCCAGCAGGCAGTGAACTCCGTATGCAAAGGGAGTCAATCAATGATTTTCTGTCAATTTAGGAACTGTTTCAGACCCATTCTACTGGCGACTATTCCAGCTTTAGCATGTTGAGCATCAGAAGCAATAATCATTAGCAGATTAGTTTAGTGGTCAATGCAATAAATGGTACGTGAAGATATTAGAATGAAGCTGTTTGTCATGAGCTTCAAGATATTTTCTTTTTCTGTCTGCCTTGGCCTTACTCTGGCCAAGGAGTGGCAAACAAACGCTTGCTTGAATGACGCATGTTTTCAATAAAAATAGAAGGGACGCACAAATATAAACAAGTACACAATTTATTAGCAGTCCAGCAATGTTCATAAGGATGGCAAACTTGGAACTAGGAATACACCCTACTACTTATTTCCTCCCCTGTGAAGGAAATTATGGATCTCTTCCTTACATCAAAGGGACTAGAAACACAAGCATCTATCACTCCATAAAACTTAAAGCATTCAGTCCCCTGGAAAATGCACCTAAATGCAATTTCAAGGATGTGTTGGTGGAGTAGCACCACCATGACCTGGATTTGGAACTTCAAACCCAGGATTTGGGACGAATGTATCATCTCCACCAGGGACAAAACTCCCTCCCCCTGTATATGGACTGAATGAAGGAACGTGGAAAGATGGTGGCACCAGTACCCTACCAATGCCTGGAATGAGGAAGCTATGGTCTGATAGCAACCACTGAGGCTGTTTCTTGTTCTCATTGCCGGAAATTTCTGGTATTTTACGACCTGCAAGGACTTGTCCACAAAGAGCAACCAGGACAAGGAGTGCCAAAAGAGAGGACAGGGTTTTGGTGGCCATTGTAGGAGCTGAGGAGGACAAGTGATTCAGAAGTAAGCAAATGTCTACTCTGCGATGCTGCATTAACAAGAGAGCTGGTCATTTTATAAGTCAGACTCAACCATTTTGGCGGAGTATTCGGTGATTGAAGTGGTAGGTAGTCAAGTAACAAAGGAGCATATGAAGGCAAAGAAGAGTAAATGTCGCAATGTTGGGTGACTTCGTGCGGTGAGTGAATGCCAAGGCATGGAAAGATATGTGAGAAGAAAGTCTCCCTACACTTTCATCCGAATTTTTGAGGTGCTGAGTTAAGATGGTTGATTGTTTATAAGAGTATTAGTCACATCCTAACGACATTCTTTGGCATACTAACTTTTGGCAGGTTATTAAGTATTATTTACGTGTCCGTAAGTTCGATTTATAAAATTTGAGTTGGTAAAGATGAACATATCTACAAAAATTTTACTGCTAGCTGAAGTGTAAACTTTTTTTTTTTTGAAAGGTAAAGAAAAAACTCCATTAATCATATAAATGAGTTAGATAAGGTGGGATAGACACTCATATTTTCAAATGAGAGAAATTGCAAGACACTCTAGCAAGTTCATGAACGCTCACATTTTCTCGTCGATTGAATTACTTCCCAATATGAGTTGGCAATTCTTAATAATTCCCCCAAATTCTGAATGATCCTTTTGGTGTGATTTAATGGCTAGCACTACAAGTTGAGAATTAATAAAGATATTCCCCATATGTTGCATGTTGTGAACCGTTCATATAAGAGCCTGTCGAACCGCTAAGGCCTCTATCACTAACGCTGAATGTAGACCATCAAATCATTCAAAAATTGCACATTGAAAGAGGCCTTCAAGGCTCTCAATGATAAAGCCAAACCTCGATTTATCCATATTCTGAAATTTTGCCCCGTCGACAAAAATATGCCATTCATCCAAGTTATCTGCTGCACTTTGTCTTCTCCCAGCAGCTCTGAAACGATTGGCGGCTAATCTTTATTGCTGCTGGAGGACAAAAATAAAAACTTAGTTTCATTCTTTTCTTATATATATAATGGTCGGGACTTTGATTGTAGAATGTACCATATCTGAATCTCAGTCTATTTCATAGGGGGTTCGTAGGCCATAAACATTATCCTCTCGAGCAGGTCTTTTGAAGTTGCACTATGTTGGAAATCATATAAGCTCCAAAATGCAAGAATCTTACAACTTTACTCTAATAACAATGGGGTAGATAGGGTGTTTTAGCACGCCAAGAATGCTCTTCCTAGCAAAGCTTCATGTCGAATTTAGCACAGCATCATATACAACGAGTCAATGACCCGTTGTGCGTTCATGAACACTTCATCAATTCCTCGAAGCTGCATTGCGACATTTCTGATGCACATAAAGAATATGAACACTGAAGTAGTGTTTGTTTGCACCAACATTTTATTACTTTGCCAACATAGCAGCATGACCTTCCTTGGAATTGATGTTTGTTCAAATGCCAAAAAAAAAAAAAAAAAAGACATCACAACAATCAACCTAGCACCTCTGCTGTTACAGCAGATCATGAGTTTGGTCTTTCCTCAGAAAATCTAGGAAGTTGAACGAGTGAGTTAACTCGCGTGACGCCTTCCAAACCTGACCAACTCTGGTCTTCAGCTGCGGTTGTCTCACGACTATCATCAACTTCAACTGCTACTCTAACATAGGTATCATTTTCTTCTGATGATCTAACAGTAAAATTTCTTCGCAAACATGGCTCTGATTTTTGCCCATCATCCGATTCAATTGCATTTCCAGAATGATTGCTCTGAAGGGTAGCTGAAGATAAGCATTGTTCATCACAATCAGACTCTGAATCCATCTTTCCATCTAAAAATAAGCAAACTACAGCACAGTCGTCCATCTTTGAAGTTGGATATTTTAGCTTCCATTCGTGAGCTGCTGAATCCACCAAAATTCTAGCAGCTGATGACCGTGTTGGAGCTGAAGATACAATCTCAACCACCTCTTCGTTGCTCAAAACATCCCAAACCTGTAGCCACATTGGATTAAGTTGTCATAATCTTTTACTGATTACAATTCATCCCATCACAGTTTAATCTATTTAGACCATTTACCAACCCAACAAGAGGCCCATAACTAAATTCATGTATAAATGTCAGAGACATAAATGTTAGCACCAAATCTTACAAGATGATATCTAAAACATGTGCAGCTGAGGCACTAAAATCAATATAAAAAAGCTTTAACAGGAAACAGAAAGAGACAAATAAAAAGACTAAGGCACCATATTGCTTATTAGCATCATTTTGGGGTCCTATATGAAATGTGAAGAATAATCATTGTTTTTAATCCAAACCAAAAATGTTTGGAACTTAGATGACAGTTCTATTGCTCCTACCTCTCATTGACTACCAACTGGCCAAAGTCAACGTTAATTGGTGTCAAAGCAGTAACAGTTCAACAAACTATGATACTTTCCGAAGATCACATTATAATACTCCAAACCAGGCACAGAGCTATATCCACCACATAAAGCTTCACGCTTAATAGGCATTGAAGCAAGCAAAATTGCCCGCTGATTTAGGAATGAAATTGATAATGTGACAGTCTACGGCGGCCATGACTTTCAACAGCATAATTGCTCAGTCAAGTAACTACTGGACGTGGTTCAGAACCACTTGTCTAGAGTTTGGAAGTGTTTTCCAGAGAACTAGTACGATATGCAACCTTTAAATTATTAATATATCAATCTCTTTACTTTGTACTGTAATAGGAAAAAATATTAAGGAAAGAGTTTCATACCCCATCTGATGCAAGAACAATAAACTGATCTCTTTCTGTAAGTAACCGGTGAGAAATTTCAGGTATGGAGATCACACCATAGTCTTTCAAACAAAAGTCACCAAATGCCCGAGCCATTGCTAGGCCAGGAGCATCATCAAATGGCAGCCAAACTCTTTGAACTTCAGGCTCGTCTTGCAATGCAAAGACCCTTCCTTTACAACGCTTAATTCTTTCAGCTTCCCCTGTAATAATTTGGCTTTACGTAAGCTGTCTCATTTACATAGGCAGACCACTGAAAGATTTGAAATAGTAAATGATATACTTGGCAAATCAGGTTTCAGATCAACAGTCAACTGGACTGCCACTATTGAATCATTACTGTCCTTAGATCCCAAGATTGCACGAGAATCCCCAATGTTTCCCATGAAAAGATTGGAGCCCTTCAATCATAGATAAGCACAAACAATAAGACTAAAGCTAAATGGAATGCCATGAAGTGAACTGGCTATCAATCCCGAGTTACCTGTTTTACAATTGTGACTGCAGTGCTACCACTGCAGAAGCAGTCCACATTAGGATGGGATCTTAACTCTTTGTCCATTGCCTTATATGACTTCAGGAATGCCTCTTTCCACAGGGTATGCAATTTGTCCTCAGGTGAGTCATCCTTCTCAGAATATCCACCATCTGACTTCTTTGAATTCCGTTTAAAATAGGCTTTACCCGATCCATCTTGCGTTTGCTGAAAAGAGTGCAGAAACGACAATAACTTTACAGGCAGGTTATCTCTCACCTTGCGAGCAACAAGATGGCCTTGTGGTCCATGACCATCAAAGACTCCACAAAATGTGACATCTTCTGACAGAAAATCCTAAAAGGTATCATAGGATCATTAGCCAGAAAAACCCACAAGTATTAGAAGCTAATAAGACACGAAAGAATCAAACTTACTTCCCACACAATCATGGCGTCCTGGTTTATTCCCTTTCGACCCTGTTGTGTGAATATACAAGAAGTTCTGCTCTTTCCATTACTGAAAACCCTGTTGGGAATGGAAGTTAAATGCTGCAGTGCAACTACATGGTCAGAGAATGTTCTCTTGGTTCTTTTTTGCCCACAGAAACCAACTTCCAAGCAAGAGTGAGGAATTGGCTCTTCATCACTCCTGCTACACGTACTCCGACTACTAGTTGACACACAGGCCCCCATTTGATCAAACCCAGAAAGAAGAAGGCATCTACTCTTAAGTTAAACCGCAAGCTTCAACCTTAAGCCAGAACAGATCTCAAATGAAAGTCTGTACCTTAACAAAAAATTTTTTTTAAAAAAAGGTGACCAGATAGAAGACTATCCAAAACATCAAAGATTCCCCACATGAAACCACAGCTCACTTTAGAAGAAGACCTGGATATAGAAAACGCGGATCTTTTTAACCCTAGTCAAATATAATCCAGTGGCTGTGAATCCAGCTGAAATCGTACAAGAAGAGATCAATTAATGAATTGTTTGCGAGACATATGCTAGAATCCAGAACATGCCGCTTATAGATAAAATCAAGCCAAGTACATATTATACTCTTTCATGTGACATCTAAATATAATATAAATAAAACGATGTCCTAATCCCTCCTCCCTCATTTCCATCCATCTTACCTACGCGCAGTTGATAGAGGGGGCCAACTTAATTTATACTACCAATATGAAACATGTATTAAAGACAGGATTAAACAGGAGAATCCGAAACATAAAAGAAACAAAAGGAAGATAGGAACAAGAAGCCTCCTGTTACACATCCAAGCCTCAAAACCAGCTCATAGAACTCATCTTCATTGCGCGGGTAAAAGACAAAGGATAAACAAAAGGGTCGGTCTTAAATTCCTACCTTTAACGGTGAGTTGGCCTAAGGGGTATTCCAACTCATTGCTTCATATCAACCTAACTTAAATGCCCTTGGTGACAAACTTGCTGTCCATGAAAACGCTGGAAACAAAAGAAGAAAAAACTACAGGTCTCAAATTTGTAGGCTTTTGAATGTTACAAAACAAGCCCCGATTTTCACGTACCCCCCAAAAAGAAGAGTAAATCATTTATCAGCGATAAAGCAGAAAACGACGAAGGAGAGGTATAATTTTGTCAAAACAGAATGAAAGATGAACGTTTAAAGACAAGAAAAGCAACACATCAAGTAACTCTTTCGTCATTATCAGTAGCACGAGGAGAGGTAAAGAAAAACCAGAAAATGCGGAGACTAACTAAAGCTATGTTGCCTAGTTCAGCAACCAGGAAAAGGTAGCTCTAAAGGGCAACTTATAAAATTAAACTAGAAAAATGTACAGTGTTGAAGAACAACAGATGAAGAAGATAACAAATAACAAATAACAAGAAACGAAAAAAGAAAGGAAAGGAAAACATATCAGCCAAGCGACTAAGCTCTTTTAACTACTCTGACCCATTGTAGCACAAAAGTGAAAGTTTCCATTTTAAGAATAATAACACCAAAAACTTCATAGAAACGGTATTCTTTTTTCTTATATTCCTGCTCAGTTCCAAAGTAAACAATGGACGGACGAAAAGAAGTTTAACCAACCCAAGAAGCTAAAAGTTGAATGATAGATCAAAATTAAGTTAAAAAAAGAAAAAGAAAGCCATGATCTTCTTTAAACGTACGTGATGGAGGGCATTCAAAATTCAAAGAAAGGTTTTCCAAGAGAGAAAAGGAACACAAAAGAGTTTACCTTTGTTCAAAAGCTGTTATTAAAGACAACAGGACCAGAAGTCCAGAACAGCAAAACGGAGGGAGACAGAGAGAGAGAGAGAGGTTGAGGCGTTGAAGGGTGAATTGAATACGAAAAAAGAAAAAAGAGAGACTAAAGAAGAGGAAGAGGGTGGTGTATGCATTAATTGAAAGCAAAAGCAAAGTGTAGAAAAGAGCGAGTGAGCGGCAGCGACCATGTGTGGACTCTACAGCCCAAATGATGACTTGGCGACAACATTTCTTTGCACACGCGCACACTTTGTAGTACGAACTGTTCACACATTTAAGAAGGGAAAAGACTTTCTCCTTCATTCTTAAATTTGAGAAATAAGAACGAATTAATTAAAATATATTTAATTTGATTTGAAATTATAAATCAATGGCTTCAAATACATTAAAACTGGTGAACTGTGTTGTGTTGTGTCTCTTTCAATTTGAACTAACAATCTGATTATTTATTCTAAGGTATTGACTGACCTTTCAAAATGTTAAATGCATTTAAAAAATATTCAGCTGAAAAAAAGTTGCATATACTAATTGTAAAGTTGACATTATGAAGAATTTTATATGTTATACTTGATTTTTTTATATAATATTTATGACAACATTTTAAATCATATTAACAAGTCAGCTTTAATAACTCTTTAAAATACGCATATGAGTTCAATCCCGCTTATAGTGGATAGATATTTTTTGTTTAATTTGTCAATATATGAGATCATTTTAAATTTTATAACATGATTGATACATAAACCATAAATCATAATTCGCACATTATTGTAAAAGTTGATATTTTTCATGCAGTTTCTCTCAAATTGTTTTGGAAACTAGTTCATCGCAAGCACCATAGTCGCATACATATTTGACATCTAATGGCATTCATATGAATAAGTTGAAAGAACTCTATAAGTGGTGTATAGAAAAGTAAGTAAGAAATACCAAGTCTTTTAAAACCTATGCCTATTTATAATCGAGTTTTAATCTTTCGGT
>JANKYF010000009.1:5345684-5359103 GCA_029829435.1 Erythroxylum hondense
CATAATCTTCTACCCATACAATCAACACACAAACCTCATGAAATTAATGCACTATAAAACACAATAAATGCATCTAATTACCATTAGAAGAACATAAGAACATAAAACAAATTTCTCACCTAAACAAGCTTGCAAGCTTTCAACTCTTCAATCTCAAACTTCTCAACCTCTCTTCACACCTAAGGTTACCACTCTTTAAAGCAAGGATTGAGATTTTTGTGCATAAAAGAAGAGAGAGCACATAGGGTATGAAGGTCTATATAAGTGGAGAAAGGAGGAGCAAGTAAGAAAACAAGAGAAATTTTTAAGTTTGGAAGAAGTACACCAACGAAGGAGGAGAGGAAGATAACCTACGGATGAGAGAAATTGCTAAGCTTTCAAAGTAATTTTAAACCCTTTCCAAGGAGAAGTTTCGTTGGTACATGTAGGGAATAAGACAAGTCTCATAATTGAAGGAGGACACTTGGCTTTAAAGGGGAAAAAGACAAAAATTAATTTAATCCTATTTAATCTTTTAATCAAAGAACCCTAATCCAAATTAATCTTTAATCCATCCAATTCTAATAGCTCTAATAACAATCCCAAATTAATGTACCCATTATTCCAGTGCCATTGGATAGAAATTGTCGGTACTGAAAATTCACTCAGTCAGCCAGTTGAAAATTTTCCGATCTGGGCAAGTACCCCGAAAAATTCCAGAAAAATTTCCACAAATCCCTAAAAATATAAAAACACTCAATGGCGCACTCAAAATAATTTTTCAAACCCACTAGCTACGTTAATCACAATAAAATTGCCTTAGGCACAAAAACCGGGAATGTCATGTATGCATGTACAGTAATTTCATGTGCACAAATGATACTGTGTACCAATCCTATTATGCATGAACAGTCCTAAGTCATTCCGATCCATCTCATCCTATGCTAAATTTACTATTTTACCCTTCCAGTAGGGGGTGGGATGATACAATTTTTTTGCATGTTTTCTTTAATTTGTTTTTATTAGTTAGTTTTATTTTATTTTCTTCTTTGAAAAATCTAAAAACCCCAGTTAAGTGTAAACACCGGTTAATTTCATTTCATAAACTTTACACACACTCTGTAGGATCGACCTAGACTTGCCACTGTTATAGTAGTAGTCTAGTTATTTTATTTTGACTAGTGTAACAACGAGCGATCAACAAAGTAAAATGAAAGTGGAGTCACATATGACTTTACATGTATAATGTGAATGATTGCAATGAATTACTAAATTATTTTAATATAGTGACATGCAATGTTGTGTACCTGTTATATTGTTAAAATGGGTCGAAAGGTATTGTGGTATACAAAATTGGATACTGTGATATACTTGTGAAATTGGTTTCATACCTATGATGTTTGTGTTCTGACTTAAGTGAGTACATTGATGATGGTTCACTAAATGAATTCGCAAACTCATCAAAATTGCAACGATGATTTTTAGGTATAAGGGAGACCTAGCTTCTAAGGCAATCTAGTAGAAGTTTAGTACTGTCAATTTTTGGGAACAAGAATGGCTCAAAGGTTTGGTTAGTTGATATCTGAGGTGTCTAGTAGATTGTGTTTATTTACTTTTCTCATTTCATGTAGAACATCTTGTAAAAGAGGTAATGTAAATATATGGATTATGAAGTATAAGCGAATGAAACGAGAAAAGTTGATCTTTTGAATACTTGTGTTATATGTGATGCCATAATATGTTATATGATTGTTCTAACGTGCCATTCTCATACGGAATGTTTTTGAATATCCTTTGGATGTTCGACATATGCTCTATGGAAGTGGTATGTCACATAATCAATATATTATGGTGTACGAGCATGTACTAATCTATTTCTCCATTTTGAAGCTTTGTATTATTTTAAATTAGTCATATAAAATCTCATCTAGTATAGTTTATATTAAGACATGATATCTTAATCTTAAAGTGATGATAATCTCATCTTAAGATGAAGGTTTGACTTATTTGTTATGAATGGTGTGTTTTTTTTTATACTTAAACATGGTATTAGATGTACAAAATCCTAGTATATTATTTTCTAACACAAGGTACTCTTTAAACTTAGTGATGGTATTATCATATTAAAATTAAAGTATGAGTTATTTGTTATTGGTAGTTGTATTTTACTCATATAAGTGAGGTATTAGGTTTATGGAGTCCTAATATAGCTTATATTGAGGTGTCTCAATGATGCCATTCTCAAATCTAATTAAAATTATGACTTACCTGATGTGGTTGGTGGTATCTTTTATATATAGACATCGTATTGAATGTTTGTATTCTTGGTATAACTTTTATTAAAGCATGGAATTCTTTTTCCTCAGTTATGGTATTCTCATATTAAAGTGAAGGTGTGAGTTATTTGTTATAGGTGATGATATTTTACTTACATAAATGTGGTATTATATTTCTATCTTGTTAGACTTTATACTGAGGCATGATATTTTTCGTACTTGGTGATGGTATTCTTATATTTAATTAAAAGTTTGACTTATCTATTATTGGTGGTGGTAACTTTTGTACATAGATATGGTATTGGATGTATGGATTCCTAGTATAATTTTTATTGCAATATGGCATTCTTCATACTCGATGATCGTATTCTCACATTAAAGTGAGGGTGTGAGTCATCTATTATAGGTGGTGGTATTTTACCCATAAAGGTATGGTATTGGATTTATATAGTCATGGTAAAGTTTGTAGTAAGGCATTGTATTCTTGATGTTCAAACATGGATTCCCATATTTAAGTGAAGATATTACTTATCTATAATAAGTATTTATACTTCTATAAATATGAGTGGTATAAAAAATGTTGAAAATTGTACGTGGTATTCTGCATAATGTGTGATTGTATTCTTATTTAAAGTGAAGTTATGACTTATCTATTATTGGTGGCAATTTTTTTTCATATAAGCATGATAATGGATGTAAAGAGTCCTGATACTGTTTTTATTTAAGCATGGTATTCTTCTTATTCGATGATGGTATTCTCATTTCAAAGTGAGGATGTGAGTTATCTATTATAGGTGGTAATAGTATTTTTAATATATAGGCATGATATTGGATGTAAAATGACATGGAATTGTTTTTATTCAAGCTTGGTATTCTTCTTATTTGATGATGATATTCTCATTTTAAAGTGAATTTGTGACTTATCTGTTATCGATGGTGATATTTTACATAAATACATGTGATAAGATTTATGGGGTCCTGGTATAGTTTATAATGAGCTATGGAATTGTTTGTACCTGATGATGATGTTATCATAATAAAGTGAATGTGTGAGTTTTATATTATAGATGGAGATATTTTTGTACATGGGCATTGTATTATATGTACAAAGGTATGGTATAGTTTTTATTAAGACAAGATATCCTAGTATTAAAGTGAAGGATTAAGTTATATGTTATAGCTAGTTCTATTTATTTATTTTTATATAGCATGGTATTGGGTGTATGGAGGCTTGGTATAGTTTTTACTAAGACATGATATTCTCATATTAAAGTGTATCTTATTTGTATAAGTGATGATAATTTTTGCACATAGACATGGTATTAGATGTATAAAGGCCTAGTATGGTTTTTATTAAGGCATGACATTCTCATATTGAAGTGAAAGTGTAGCTTATCTATTATAAGTGGTGGTATTTTTTTATACATAGGCATAATATTAGATGTAAGGAGTCCTGACATAACTTTTATTAAAACATGGAATTCTAGTATTAAAATGAAGTTGAAAATTATTTGTTAAGGGTATTGGCATTTTTTAATACATAAACAGGATATTGGATATATAAAGTCTTAATATAGTTTTTTATTGACACATAATATTTTTCATACTCAGCGATGGTATTCTTGTATTAATGTGGACATCTAATTTATCTATTGTAAGTGGTGGTATCTTTTGTACATAGGTATCGTATTGGATATGTTGATTAGTAGTGTAGTTTTTTTTAATCGAGGCATAATATTCTTCATACTTGGTGATGGTATTCTTTTATTAAATTGATTGATTGATTTATCTATTATAGGTGATGGAATCTTTTATATGTTGATGTGGTATTGGATATCTGAATTCCTAGTATAGTTTTTATTAAGGCATGATATTCGCCATACTTATCGATGGCATTTTTTTTATTAAAGTGAATATCAGTGTTACTATTATTAAAGGTAGTATATTTTGCACATAGAGGTGGTATTAGTTATATGGAAACGTAGTATAGTTTTCACTTGATATTCTTTATTCTAAACATGGTATTCTTATTTTAAGGTAAACACATAACTTATCTGTTATAAGTGGTGGTGCTTTTGTACGTAATCTAGGTATTAGATGTATGGAGATTTGGTATAGTTTTTATTGATGCATAATATTCTTTCTAATTAGTGATGATATTCTCATTTTAAAATGAAGATGTGACTTATTTTTTGACTTATTTGTTTTTTCGTGATAGTATTTTATGTATATATGTATGATAATGGATTTATGAAGTTGTATCTATAACGAGTGTTTATCGTTTAAAATTATATAAAGGTTATAAAATGTATGCTTCATACTTAGCGATGGTATTTTCATTTAAATGTGAATGTGTGGCTTATCTATTATAGGTGGTAACATTTTTTATATAGATGGGAGCCATGATATTCTTCCTATTTGAGGATGGTATTCTTACTGTTATGTGAAGGTGTGACTTATGTTTTATGCATGATAATATTTAATATACATTTTTGGGTTATTTTGTTCATAGGTTGGTACTACGTTTTTTTCAATATATTCGATATTTTTTTTGTCGATATAGTCTTTACTTCTTATTACTAAAACTTTATGAGGTTCCTATATGCTCATTTATTAAAGTCCAAGTTTTCAAATCTAATCCTTTTTTTTTAAATGAATATGATATTACTATAGATGAAACTAAAAGTACATAATAGTGAGTTTAACCCTATACGTATAACATATCAAAAGTAACTAAATTAAGGAAGCACATCAAAAAATAAAAAGAAAAAAAAGGCAGCTATAGATTGCAATCACCTTTCATCTGCATAGAAAGATTTTGTTATGTATGGTGTGCCACTAGACATGCTCAAATATGGTTTACTATTCTACTAGCCAATTGGTGTTTCTCTTATTTTGCATATGTGAATCTTCATCGATTTCTCTCCCTCCAAATGTCGTAAATGGTGATGATGAATATTTTTTGTACAATATCAAGTTTGGGTTCCCTTGCCTAGAATTTATGATAACCCAACTCAAGACATGCTCTATAGCCTCTGTTATTACTAGGTAACATGGGTAGCATACTGCTCCAAATAGCTTTAGAAAAGCGACATTGAAAGAAAAAAATGTTATTTGTCCTCCACCTCTCTGTTGCATAGCAAACATAACACATCTTCACTTCCATGCCATTGATTCTTAGTTTTGAGTCTATTCCTAATTACAAATCAAGAAATAAAAGAAACTTTGGGGTATAGAGAGTCTTTCCATATAAGATTAAACCAAGGAACTTCCATAGTACTGTCAGTGAACAATATGACAAGATTGATTTGTGTAATAACCATTTGAAGTTAGTATCTATATTATTGTGTCTTCACTTTGAGCTATCCTTAGTGTAGGAAAATGATCAGCTAGGGATTGGAATCCCCTGAAGTTACCTTGCCAGGTCCTTTCCATAATCAGTGAGGAGACTTTAAACTATAATGACATTCGATATCTGAGGTGATAAAATTATGCCGATTGTACCAAAGGACTAATGTCTAACCAATTATCATACCAAATCCATGTCTTCTTGCCATTACCAATTGTATGTTTGATACAAGGATCAATTATATTTCTAAGCTTCATCATTTGTCTAAGTATATAAGAACCATCTTTGGAAAAATAAGTTATCCCATTATTTGTGTGTTGTAAATAGAATTCATGTAACCATTTAATCCAAAGAGCTTTCTAGTTAGTTATGACTCTCCAAATCCTTTTGCACATTAAGACATTTTTCATTTTAGAAATGGAGATGATACCAAGTCCAAACTTCTTAGGAACTGTCACTTCAAACCATTTGATCTTCTCTTTTCTTGAGTCATCAAGCCTACCAAACTGTAAAAAGGATTTCATAATTTGATTCATTTCCTTAATAGCCTTCTTAGGTAGAGGGACATAAGCAATCCAATGCATATGCATACTAATCAGAATTGACATGATTAAAATAAGTCTAGTAGTATAAAATAAAAATCTATTTTGCTATGCCAACACCTTGGATTTCATCCTTCTAATGATAAGTAAGCAATCTACAAACTTTAGGTTAGAGGTTGTAATAGAAATGCCTAAATAATAAAAGGGTAATGAAGGAATTTTCAGACCTTTAAGACCACTAATAACAGCAAAGTTTCTCACATCTGCTGCGTAGTATATCTAACTTTTATCTGGATTTAATTTTAGGCCAGATCATTGTGCAAACAATTCCATTATATGTATCAACATTGTAATTAAATGTGAGTAAGCTCCACACAATGAGATAAAATCATCCACATACATAAAGTGAGTAAGGTTTAATTCTTAGCATCAACATTGAAACTTAAAACTACCATTACAATTGATAAGCTTATTTAATAATCTAGAGAGTCTTTCTATATCAAAGATAAATAGATAAGGGGATAAAGGGTCCCCTTTTCTGATTATTTTAGTTGTTTTGAACCTATTTGAAGGAACACCATTCACTAGGACACTGAAAGTTGGAGACTAGATACATTTCATGATCCACTTTATGAACTACTAAGGCAGAGGCTTCTAGGCAAAACTGAATATACTGCCAATTAATAGTATCAAAGGCTCTATAGAAATAAATCTTTAATAAACAGCTATTGATTTTCTTATTAGAATCATAATCCTTAACCAACTCATGAATTAATAGAACATTATTAACAATGGAATGGTCTGAGGGAAAAGTGCTTTATGCATTATCAACTATACTAGAAATAACCAATTTGAGTTAATCAACAAGTATCTTGGATATCACCTTATAGATTGTATTACAACATGAAATAGGTCAAAAGTCACTCATACTATATGGATTCGATTTTAAGGAATTGATAGATATGTGTACAATTGATTTCCTGAAGAAATCTTGAGGATTCAAAAAAATCTAGAGCAACTGTTGTAAATACCTGACCTGTGATGTCTTATGTAGATTGGAAAAATATGACAATAAAGCCATTTGGACCAAGGGACTTGGAGGGACGCAAACTAAAGAGTGTTTTCTTCACATCATGTTTAGTGATAGGAGAGACCGAAAGCTCTTTGGTTATTTGATCCAACTGATAATTAAATAGCAACTGAAGGTTAGAACTTGGAGAAAAAGACAAATCTCAAAACCCATCAATTCAAGAAAGTAGTTTTTGGCAATTTATAGGGGTGAGTTTTTTTTCAAAATGCACTTGCCCCTATGATCTTGTAAATAGATATCTTGTTGATATTCCTTCTTGTAAGTATGAAAGAATGAAAAAATTATGTATTGGAATGCCTATACTTCAATCAGTTGAGCTTATCCTTCTGTCTCATCACAAAATGTTGAAACTGAATAGCATCCTAGTATTGATGAAGAGAAGTTCTTTTTAATTGTTTGAATGCAGAGTTATGTGGAGACAAATAACAATTATCGTATGCCTATCGAAGATGCTCTTTGAGGAGTTGAAGATTGAGATTTTTTTGCAACATAAAATTTTTCAGTTTCAACTTTCATCAATCTGAGCTTAGTCTTGAGTTGATAAGACTTATAACCTGCCACTTTAGATGCCCAATAGTTAGCAACAACTTTATGAAACCCCTTTAAACTAGTAAGTGCATTAAAAAATCTTAAGGGAGAGCTTTTTAAGTTAAAAGTAGCAAGTTATTGAATTAGCATAAAAGAATGATCAGCCATCATATTCTGATAGGTTCCAGAACAAGGTATGGAAAATATGTATATTTATATTGATTCTTTAGCTGAATGAAAATGACAAACTAGATTTTGAGGACCAGTACCTCCAGCCTATGGCTCATACATTCAACAGTATATGTAATAATCTCTCACCTCGTGTCTATTGCTTATTTATATTAAGAATCTGTGATTCCTAACAGATTCAGTTAGCTGACAACGTCATGATTGGTTGTCAACACCATTACTAACTAACAAAATATAGGTATTTAATAGTTAGTTCTGCCCCTCTATTCTCTTACTCCTTTGCCTTCTTTTTATTTTTCCTAACATAAACTTGAGTTATTTTTTATCTATCAATACTCCCCCCCATCAGCTTCACTTTGTCCTCAAGGTGAAAGTCTGGAAATCTAGCTTTCATATCTTCATATAGCTCTCATGTAGACTCGGAAACTGGCTAATCGATCCATTGTATGAGAACTTCTAAATCTGAGCTAGTAGTGATGTTTCGAATGGCCAAGAGGATAACTGGATAAACTAGGGTAGCTTCAACAATTAGTAAATGGTCTGGTATACTTATGGCTGTATCGGCAGTACCCAAGACCTTCCTCAGCTGAGAGACATGAAAAATAGAGTGAATTCTAGCTGTCAGAGGTAACTTTAACTGATATGCAATCGATCCAATGCATTGTAGGATCTCAAAAAGACCGAAATAGCGTGGGGCCAACTTATTATTACTCCTGATCTCAACAGATTGTTGGCTGGCTCATACATTCAACAGTATACGTAACAATATCTAACCTCGTGTCTATTGCTTACTTATACTAAGAATATGTGATTCCCCTAACAGATTCGATTAGCTGACAACCTTATGTTTGCCTGTCATCACCACTACTAACTAACAGAATATATGTATTTAATAATCAGTTCTGCTCCTCTATTGTTGGACCTCATTTTTGGAGCCCAACAATCAATTTGGATACCAATCAAAGTTTGACTCGAGTATTGGGACAAATTCTAAGAAGACTATTTGGGACGGTCGCGAAAGGGTGGGGGAAAGTAAAGTGAAAGGTATCACATTTATATAAAAAATAAATCTCAGCGTGGTAGCAAAGGAGGGTTTGCCACGACGAGCTATAGTTTCGCCGTGGCAAACCCATGGAGTTATCTCTATGGACCATTCGGGAAAAGCTCACCGCGGCGTAAGTCATTCTTTGCTGCGGTGAAGACGCCTTCAGAGAGGTTCGTCGTATCCTTACTAATTCATATACACTTTAAACAACCACATACATTCAAATCTAACCATCCAACCTAACCACAAGCTAACATAATTATACACAAATGGAATTTCAATTCATCATATCCTTACTAATTCGAAGAGTTTGAGCAAATACATATCATCATACACATCAAAACTTAAAACAAAATAAACAAGGATGCTCAATGTTGACAGGCTTATAAAGCTAACCAAAATTACTAACTTAGTACAAAAGTCTCTAACTTTCTTGGAGTTTCTGATGCCTTGTAAGGATTAACGATCTTCTCGTTCTACATTTGAGGAGTAGAGGGTAATGGGGTGAGCTACGAAGCTTAGCGGCTTATACATTTATAGCCATTAGCATTGAGCAACACATTCAAGCATAATTACTGATATATGTAACAATTCAACGCTCAACAAGTTGAAACCCATAACTCATATTTACTAAGATGTCATCACAAAGGACATGTCATGTAATTTATCCATCACATTATCACACTCAATTATGCATCATGCTTGACAAATCAATGATGAAATGCACAACAAATGGCTCGAGAGTTTCGTGGAACAAAATGGATAAATCGAAGTTTACAATGTGAACAAAACGAATCTCAGGATCTCATGGCCTCAAGCGGGCAGTCGGGAGAAGGCTATATGTCGACGTGCACATGACTAACGAAACGTTCCTCTATTGCCCAAACATAAACAAATTTATGCTCAATTCATTTCCATACATTTTCATATTCTCATGCTTCTTATGCTTTCACATCTTTTCACTAATACAAAGTGCCATGATATTTTGCAAGGAATAACATGATCACAATCACAATGCATTTTCAACAATTGCCATAATTCAAAAAAAGCAATTTAACACATAGCATACAAGCAAGCAGGATAATTTGTCCATACTACACAACAACTATAAATATATTACCCACCTAATTCGCTTGACAATCTAAGTTCAATGTTGTCTTTTCTCTTGCTCTTGGATCGAGCTTGCTTGATTTCCTATAACAAACAAAGTTCTCATTTGAGAAACATTTAAAGGAAATTCATAAGGCTTCAATAATCAAAAAGATAAAATTGAACTATAATCCTTTCAAAATCCATATTTTCGGGTCAACTTTTCCGTGATCATTATGATCAGGTAAATGAATAAATTTGACAACACTTACTTCTAGAAACATATTCTTCATTGTCTTAAGTTTCCAATGACACCAAAATCATTCAATTTGATTAAGTAATCCTAAAGTTATACTCCAAACAGTTTTGGACTGCTCTTATACTGAAACAATATTCTACTCTCAACTTCCTTCCAAAATTTGATATCCTTAGAGACTGAATTTAAACTTCATTTCTTCACAAAACTTATGTCCCTATGTCTCTACCTTACACAAAATCAAAAATCACTTTATTTAGACATCTATAGAAAAAGCTATTCCTAAAATATCAAAATATGTCTGTGCAGGAAAATGGAACTCGTCGCGGCGAAATCAAAAGTTCGTCGCGGTGAAGATGCTGGACTTTTCCAAAAACCCAAACCGAAGATATTTTTTGACATTCTTCATATATATACTTCCCATCTTTGAAATATAATCCATATTAACACTAAAACATCTCTTCTACTTCATTTCCAAACTCATTTAAGCACAATATCATTAACAAATACATCAAAATCTATCTTTGATCATTAACCCTAAAAATTAAAACATTTCCTTACACCATTCATCAACAACTTCCTATCCACATTCCACATTGTCTTTCACTTCTAGCTAACACTAATTATACTTCATCTAACAATGAAGAAGAGGTAAAGTTTACACTTACTTGATTTAGCTCCAAATTCTTCAAACTCTTCAAGATTTTCACAAATTCTAGTTTTTCTCTTTTTCTCTTCTTCTCCCTCTCTTCCACGACACTCTCTTCTCACACAAGACAACAATTACTTCTTCTTCTAACTTACACTCTTAATGTTTGTAAGATGACCCTTATGCCCTTCTACTTATGCCTTATAACCATTAAACTTAAGTGATCTACCAAGATTGCCCCTCATGCATCATTCTTACTATATTTATACTTTAATTCCATCAATTCAATAAATCCTCCTAACATTGGCATGCTAATTGCTCCAAAATAATTAATCTATTAAGACCTCAAAATAATTTAAATCATGATTAATAAAATAAAAATAAAAAATTTGTGGCCCAATATAAGGCATTATGCTTTTGACATAATTCTCTTTTGCAATTTCTATATTCCTCTCTCTCCATTTATTTGTTGCCCCCTGAACCTAAATTGAATTCCATCTTCTGAGTCCCATTTTGCATGCCCAGTTACCTTAAAAGTAATCAAGATTTATGTCTATATCCCAACAATAAACATTCTCTACCACTTTAAAAAAATATTGTCTAACCAACATTATCTATAATACATCCTAACTTCCTCTGCCATGCTTATTAACTCCAATTAATCCATACTCTTACTTAATTGAAATATCGAGATTTAAGAATTTCATAAATCTGAGTGTGTATTAGGTTAGTGAATACCAAAAGTGGGAATTCATTGATGGCGATAATCAGTGGTTACTAGGAGCTTGACTCCCTGCGTGTCATTCAAACCTGAGAATAAAATGTTTTAGTTTGGGAATTCCAAACAATATTTACGTGCTTGTCCCAAGCTGAGAATAAAATGTTTTAGTTTTACAAATAAATATAGTTTAGGACACGAGTGTGTCCCAAACCATAGATCTCTCAGTACTAAAATTATTCAAGTGCACAAAATATTATATGTGTTTGAGATAGGAATGTGTCTCAAGCTGCGGATCTCTGTGGATAAAAATTTTTAGTTTTAAATATAAACATGATCTGGGACACGTTTATATCCCAACCATGATTTTGTCTAGACAAAGCTTTTTAATTTCACATACAAATGCAATCAGAGATATCAAATATGGGCTTGCCCATGTTAGGTTCGTCATCTAGCGAATGTTTTTCTTGGCCTGTTCGTTGAATTGTGCAAATCAAATGCTTTTCGAGTTTCCTCTTTATGAGTATTCTTGGCTTCCCTTTCTTTCTAACTATAAAATCAAAGCGCATAAAACAATCAATTAGAAATATGAATTTATTAAACCATTATTATAACAAAATTATTGCAAATAAATCCTACAACAATGTTTATCATTGAAAATGATTTAAAATAAAACTTAAAAGTACGGAAAATGATTGCCTCCCAACAAGCGCTCTTTTAAACTTCATATAAATAGAATTTATTCTTTTGTTTATATAAGGTACATTTAGGGAGAATCACACTTGTTAAATAGTTAGAATAATTGGTAAACTAAGGGGTGAAATCATATACCTCTACAAAATATAGTTGTTTATCAAGGAAGGTTTCACTATGTCTCCTTCAATTAGCTCCTTTGAATTCGTACTTTTTTAGGTAGGATAAATAATGGTATGCTACTAATTTCTTGTCTCCTTTCTTTTCTTTAATCTCTAAGTCAAACTATTGTATTAACAAAATCTATCTAATAAACTAGTGTTTAGCATCTTTGCATAATGATTCATATAGACTGTGACCTTTGGGCAAGATGAGATAAAATATTAAATTTTCAAGTGAAAGATTACGTCCAAAAACTATTTTTCAATTGTTGTATAATTTTATTGAGCACCAATCAAAACTTTTTTTGGCATAATGTATTAGCTAAAAATGCTTATCTTTCCTTTATCTAAGCACCATTCTAATAATAAATCACTTGCATCACACATTAGCTTAAAGGAAAGGTTCCAATTTGATACTACTATATGAAAGCATCAAAGTAAGCTGGTAAGAAATCAAAGGAGCATCTTTAGGCAATATGTTAGTAAAGAGCCAAGCTATTGATAAATGCTAATTACACTTTGTTCTTAGTATGTTTTAAAGAGAATTAAGCTTGTGTTGAATGAATTATATGGGATTTGTTTCTTAAGTTTGGTTTATGTTTTATTTAAAGGTCTTTTTCTAGCTCTTTAATGAAGAATGAATGTATAATTAAGTTATAATGATTATGGGATGATTTTAGAGGAAGGAATAAAAACATAGCACCAACATGGAACCATGTTACTAAAAATGGGGGCAACATGAGGACTGTTGGGAAAATCGGGTATTTTTCCCTCTAAGGTAAACAACTAGTGAAGTGAACCGATTCGGTAATACCCAGGAAAGACCGCCAAACAGTCTCCTAAGACAGTATTACC
>JANKYF010000009.1:5396021-5406515 GCA_029829435.1 Erythroxylum hondense
GAATTAATTAAATGCTAAGAAGATTCATGTGTGCGACATGTCAGAACCTTTGTGAATGATGGTTTAAGCAATGAACCATTAATTATTTCTTTTCGATTTTATGATATGTTTGTACTATAGGATGGTTTAAGGCGAAAGCTACCTTCCTTTAGGTATGAATGCTTCTTTGTGTTTTGTTTTTTCTTATGTCACAAACTAAGTAGGGGATTGTTAGAAATCAGTTTGTGATATAAGTAGTTAAAGTCAAACTTGGAAATGAAGAGTTACTTCCTTTCCAAAAGTTGTGATTTGTAGTGAACAGACGTGACTGTTCTAAAAGGATGCTTCCTTTCTAAGAGTTGTGTCTTGTAGTGAACAGATGTGATTATTATGAAGGGTTGTTTCCTTACCAAGAGTTACGACTTGTAGTAAGTAGACGTGACTGTTCTGAATAGTTATTTTCTTTCCAAAAGTTGTGACTAGTAGGGAACAAACATGACTGTTATGAAAACTCTATATAGACATAAGTTTTAGTCAAGATTAAAAATGTTTGTTTTTAACAACTTTTACCAATACAATCTCTACATTCATAATTCCTGAAGAACATTCATACTTTTGCAACTTGAATGTTCTTGTGTTCTTTGTATCCTAGAAGTAATTTGCCTTTAACCCGGTTTGCAAGCATAGTGGGTGTAAATAACAATTTAAGGAAAGTGTCCAACATACTTAGAACACTTTAAACTTTGGGTTTTGATCCCAGGTTCTCTTAATTCTCTGCAACACCATTTAGTTCATTATTCATCCTTTGTTTTGTGGACTTTCAACCCCCATTCTATTACAAGGAATGTTGCCTATCATTTAAAGATGCCCAAAAGACTACAGTACACCTTACCTTTCCATGTGAGTTTTTTTTATGTAGGTTCCTCGAAGATATAGAAGAACCATAATATAGCAAGTCTAAATGTGCCCCTTTGATGGTGTAAAATCAAATTGATGATGATATAATTAAGATTCTTGACCATCATATTTTGGGAAAGCATAATAAGAATCAAAGGATGGAATTTTTGGTGCAATGGAAAGAAAGGAAAGTTGCTGGTGTAACTTAGGAGCGAGACCACAAATCACCTAGAGTTCTTTCCCCTTTTTGATGTGTAGTACAAATTTGTAGACTCTAGACATGAACCCTGGTCCATGCAACACAAGAACAACTTCCGATCCATTAGTAGAGAGGACGTTCAACAAGATACTCTGAAGATAATCCATCGACTAAAGCATCTCTTGGGGACTACTGCAATCGCTCATTACCTGATCCCTAATCTGGTTGGATTGGGTCAATGGGGAAAGACGTGATCTACGCTTAGCCCATTTTTATAAAATGCCTCATTTTCTGTTGTATGTTTTAAGCGTTGTGTTGCTTTGTGAGAAGCTACTGGTGTATGTTTATTAGACCTTGTAGTTGCTTGTTATTGCTCACGTGTTCACGTGTGGGGCATCCTATTATTAATACAAGTATTTTCTTAAAAAAAAGCTTAGGAAAGAGACACTTCCTTTGGTAGTTTGAGGAGAAGATAAAGGCCTACCTTAAGAACCTCTTGATAAGGATGTTGGCTTCTTCGAGTGAAGGAGGTCTATAAGTCCAATTGCACATTTCAGACTAATTTGGTAGCAAACAAATTTTTGCAACTTGGAAGCCAAAGTGATAAGGCAAGGGGAGCATATTGTAGCAACAAAAACGATTCAACTTGGAGATGGCTTCAAGCATAGCTAGTGGAATACTTCAAGCATTGATCTGACTCAGTCAAGGTCTAGATCATCAAAGTGAAAACTTCTTACACCAATTCTGGAGCAAGTAGAATTGTTCTAGCTATTAGATGGACCGATGATGGGTTGGCAGTTATGACAGTTATTAACTATGTCAGTTGATCAGTTATAGGGTTGGTCAACTGTTCTTTAAGTTAATCTAATGTTGCAATAATATAAGGGACAAGTTTGGATAAGCTTGTCTGAAGAGTTATGTTGCTTCAAACATAATTGCGTGGTAACTTTTATAACCTGCTATGTTAGGTATTTATACAAGTGTAATGTGTTAGTGTGAGACAAATACAATCTCACCTTAGTATTGTTATCAATCTTATTTTAGGTATTTGTACAAGTGTAATGTGTTAGTCTGAGACAAATGCAGTCTCACCTTAGTATTGTTATCAATCTTCTGCATGAATAACACATATCATTCAGTGCCTTAAACATGTTCTTGTCCCTACTCACTAAAACGAGACACACACTAGGTGTTTGTGAAAATGACACACCTGCTAGGTGTTTGAGAGATTGTGGTTGAGCATATAATAAGGCATTCACAATGCCAAGTTCGTATATGGGTCCATAAACACTAGTCAATTATGTGAAATTTCAATGAATGTATTAGTTAAGAAATAGAATGCATCTGTGAAAACCTGGTGGTAGTGAAGCCAAATCTTTCTTTACTTTCTCAACATTCTATTATATTAGGAGTTTTTTTTTGTTTCCCATGAGGTATTCTAGGAAAGTCTCAACTATAGAAAGACACCTTTAAGCTATCCATATCCAGACTAATCCTCGCTTGAGGCCGATAGGTCCCTTGCGGTAGACAAAGCTCTAGCTCCAAATTTTAAACAGCTGTATACATGAAGGCGATTCGAGCCCGTGACCTCACTTAAACCAGGAGAATCCCTTACCAACTCACCTGCGTCTAAAGTTTTGAACGGCTGCATATATGAGGACGGTTCGAACCCGCAACCTTACTTAAACCAGAAAAATTTCTTACCAACTTATCTGTGCCTTGAGGTTATTATATCAGGAGATTTAGCAAAGTTCTATCCATAACTAGCTTAAAGAGAAATTGAACACTTTGGTAACAAGAAAAGCCCTCGGTTCCTTTTCTATTTTATTAATTTCTTTTTTTACCACGAATCATCTTAACGTTCAGTGTCGGTGCAGCTTTGGTTTCTTGCGACACAGTCACGTGCTGAGTGACATCCTTCCTCTATCCCTGTTCTGATTATTGTTGAATCATCCAATTACTAATAATAATAATAAAAGCAAATGGACAACTCCAGGTGGTGTCGCCCCACGACGACACCGGAGACCTCAACGACTTTTTCTTGCTATAAACCAAAGCCAGTCTTTAACCACTTTTGTTTCCTTTCCATCGCCCTGCTTAATTATTGGAATTTTTTGTCTTGGTCCTAAAACAGTCGCTTCCCTTGTTTCCTGCAGCTCTCGGACACCCTCTCTCTTATGCGATCATTGTTTTACGACATTATCTTTATCCCTGTATGTATTAATTCATAATATTCGCGCCCTTCTCGGATCTGGGGCTTTATTTGTTGCTGTGTTATCGAGGTGCTTGTGCTACTTTTACTTTCTAAAGGGTCTCTATGTATAGTTTCTCCCATTTTTTGTGTTATCCGGCCCCTGTATTGAGGTTTGAGGTTTGATGTGGTTGCTCATTTGTGGATTTTTCTAAATGATTTTTTACTTCTTTGTTCTAACTGATCTTTTTTGTTTGTGTTGCTTGATATTGGAGCATCACTTTGTCCCTGGCTTGGTTTTCACGTTAGTCTCCATCCATTCATATGTTTTCTCAGGTCTTCCATTTCCTATCCTTTGGTTTCTTTTTGGTCTGGAGGAGTTTGAAAATCGTGTATTTCATTTGCTCATTTATTCGCAAATCCTGACCTTTTTCTGGTTCACAAATTACCAATCTTTTTCTGTACACTGAACTTGGGTTTTGTTATTGCTTCGTGATGCAGAGATTCGTTCGTTGGCGAAGTATGCGTTTCTACTTTCTACAAATAAATACTAATGGGATTTTCTTATAGGTTACGGATTAGAGACACAACCACAGACGTCAAGGTCAAGATAGTTTGGAATTGTCGAAGATTTAGCATTCTGCATTGTGCAGATATAACTAGAAAGATTTGACCTTTATTTATTATTACTATTGTTAGGTGTTTTATTTACTGTAGGAAAGTGGAGAAAGTAAAATATTGGATTAGGCTTGCTAATCAGATATGGGGCAGGTGGCTCCAAAAGTTGGAGATTTCGGGGTTGATCTTGAATGTGGAGGAATAGTCGCTGCTGATGATTCAAGCATAAAGCAAACTTCGGGCTCCAAACTACATGTAAAGGCATTGGTACCTGGAATTTCTGCTATGTTTTTGGACGGATCAATCAAACATGAAGTTGGAGTGAATGTGGATGGCCATGTAAAAGGTTTTTCTGCGGATATAGAAAAAGGAACAACTGCTGATGATGCAGAGAGGAAAGTGATCAAGGAGAAGCGCCAGAAGATGAGTAATAAAAAGCCTCCAAGGCCTCCAAGAGGTCTATCATTGGATTCTACTGATCAGAAGTTCATTAAGGAGCTTTCCGAACTTTCTATGCAGAAGTATGCAAGGATTGAGCGAATGAAAGCCTTGAAGAAGATGAAAGCCACAAGGGCTTCATCATCCGGCAGCAATCTATTAGCCACGTTGTTCACTCTCCTCTTTTTTCTAGTGATTATTTTTCAAGGTAACGTTTAAATGTTTTTCAGCTTAAGCATAGTGGCAATCATCTTTCGAAGTTATAAATTACCTACTATTACTAATTCGCACTTCTCTTGTTCTTTGTTCAAGATGCAATTTTGTACTAGCTCCAGTATATTTACTTTTCCTCTCAAGTTGTTCTGTAGACAGGAAGGTATTCTTATGGATTCAAGGACTAATAGACTAGAGTCATTTGCTGTATTCTACACAGTAACCTTCTTTAAGCAGGAGATGTTCGCTTGCTTAGTTTGCCCATTAGCTGTTCTCTCCTTTAAATTGTTTGACTTTATTGCCGCATTTGTGGTTTTTCTATAATTGAAAACCTCTCTTTATGTCTCTTGATACTTCTTAGTCCATTTTTATCATAGTTTACCCTTTAGTCGCTCTTCTGTTCTTATTAGCGAAGTGCAAATTTGATTTGTTAGCATCTGCTTCAATTGTAATGTGCTTCAAAACCATATGTATCTGAGAAAATCCCTGCTGGATATTCTGTGCTTTTAGTTTTTCATATACTCTTTTCGATGAGCATCGAAGGTTTTGCTAGAAATTATTTCATTATACGAATTGTACTCTGCAGGCATGTCATCAAGAGGTCCATCGATAATTCAGAGTCCTGCAGTGTCAGTAGGAGCAGTGGAGAATGGTTTGACTTCATTTCACCACTTGAATCCTTCTGCAAGTGAATCAAACGGTCATGCCTCTGTGTCTTCCAAATAATTCACTGTTTCCTTACTGACTATAAACAATCTTCTGTAATGCGCTATACTTTCATTTTTTGTGTATATTATCTACTATGGAAGAATGTATAACTATCATGACAGAAGACGTATAGAATTGGATTCTAGCGACATGTTACAGTTCAGCTGATACATTTTCTTCGTCTGATCGATCTGAAAGCCCCAGAGGGACTGTTGTGTCGAAGTGAACGATGAGACAGTTTTAAGAAGCAGATATTGAAAACAATCGTGAGGTTTCACGTCAATGCCTAGTGACCAGTTTTTTCACCAACAGCTCTACAAAAGCTGAATTTCAATTAGTCAGTGTTATATTCCTTTTGTATCTCCGTTACATTAAGTGTGGAACAGGTAGCTTAATTTGTTGGAGACAATGTAGTGCCCTGTGCAAACATAATAGTCTTTTCGAGTGTACTCACAAAAGATAGAACACTTACTAAATTCATGATTTTTTTGACCGAACTAGTTATAAAGAAATGGTCCAAGCACCCAGTACGTTGAGGTGTTGAGATTTGGGATTTCCCTTCTTGGGTTTATAGGTCAAGGGCTGTCTACAAGCGATGGGAGTCTCTCTTAAAAAATGAGTGACACTGAATCTAAACTTGCCTCTTGTTCCATGATGACGCTGTTATCTTCGGCATGAAGTGGAGTAATTAGGGGAGCAGATTACGATGTTCAATCTGCACGCTTAATTAACCAAATCACTTGAATGACTTAAACTCCAATGTTTCGACGTATCCGATTGTTACAATAGTGTGATCAGTTTTCTTTTTTGTTTTTTTCTCTGTGAAAGATGAAAAAGCTGCGTTTAATTCAAGAAAATGTGGAGTACAACTAAACCAGAACCTGAAAACATTGGAATTGAACAAGGTGAATTTACATTGGTTATCCCTCTAATGTATCTAAATGTGCTCCAATTGAACACTTGAAATTCATTTTGGAAAATCCCCCTATTCTCTTTCGCGATATTACATATATTTCGTACTTAAAAGAGTTAGTTTTAAGACTATTAAGTTGTCTTCGTAAGCATATCTCATCTGCTTAACCCACGCTGAGCAATTGCTTTTGCAGCATTGTCTCTACATGGACTCAACGTTTGGGTCTTGAATAAGTTAAAACAGTAATTGAATAAGAGGCGATTTAACATTTCAAGAACTTTGATTATAGAGTTTACATTGGATGTTAGTTGATTTTTTTTTTTAACATGTCCAACTTTTTTACTGGAATTGGTGATGAGCCATACTAGATTCGTCCAAATTGCTTTTTGCACAAATGCCTGGAATAAGTTCAAACAAGATTTGTCAATGAATCCTTTAGAGTTGTATCTTTTCCATATTATTTTTTAAATTTAAACAAAATTGTACTAATAAGTAATAAAAAAAAAACTCATGAAAGAATTGTCAACTTACAAGGTAAACAAGTCACAAAAAGGAATACAAAGTCTCACTGAAGAAACAACTTAAGCCTATGGATATAAATTCTAGCTTAAAAATCTTCCTGAATACTGTGTTTCTGGTTTATAGGTTTCATCTGTTGCTTGGTACTTGAGTAATTTGATCACATTATAGCTTGATATTTATTTTGTTAGTAGTAGCTATTTTGTTGACTCCTCTTTCAATTTTAAGAAAGTTCAAAGAAGATTTCGTTTGGACAAACTTCTCACATTACATTTGAGATGTAACCCTTTAGCCAAGTTTCTCTTTGATCCAGTTATATCTAAGTATGAGGCATTGAAGCTAAATATATTTCTTGTTTAGGAAAACTCTATTATTTTTTTTCTCTCCATATCCCTATTAAGCAAGTTTTATATTTAATGATAAAGCTCTCAATACCCGTAAGCATACAGACTATATCTTGTAGTATAAGAGGTTATCGCTCCCGCGAAGATTATGCAATAGCTAACAGTTTGAACCTAGCTTTGTCTAAGGTAACACAAAATTGATTTGAATAAAATTTAATTAAAATAAATTAAAACAAATGATAAAGTAAAGCAAATAAGCAAATAAACAATGAGCTGCTAATGAAATTTAGCGTTTTAATCAAGATAGAATGCTTAGGACTTATTCTTTCCTTATGTTGATTCCTTTAATCTTATTGATGAAATTATGTATTTGATCCTAGATTTCCTAAGGTATTTATTATTGTCTTTCAAGATCTAATCAATTAACCCCTAATTGAATTCGAAATTTCCATTTTTACATTCTCTCGATTCACAAAACTTTGCCTAACTTATTGAATTAGATATGAAACTATTTACTGGATAATTAATTTCCCAAGTAAGATCTCTCTTTGAATGATTGTTAATTTGATAATTGTGGGTCTATTAAACTGTCAACTCTCGCTGTACAATATAACACTGATTACTTTTGACTCACTCTCTCGATTTTTTGTCAAGTTTAAACATAAATAATTATCACAAACATCCAATATCTATTGAAATTAACAGTAATCAAAGTCACAAAATAATTCCAAAATAAGTCTTAAAATGAAATTTAGAATTCCATAGTCATGTTTAACATCTTAGAATTCAGATTACACATCAAGGATAATGAAAGAACTAAATGAAAAGAAGAAAAAATCTATTGAGTTTTCCTAATTTGCTTGACTCCAAAAATAGCACCGAACCCTAAAATAGATGAAAAAATTCGTTCCTAGAACCTTCTAGCACGTTCATATCCTTGGAGGCACGATCGTGTTCTAATGTCTTTCCTTCTTGGACAATCGTGTTCTACTTCCAACTTCCTCCATCTTCTTTGCTCTTCAATTTCCTAATTTCCATCACATATAAACATATTAAACATATGATGAAACATAAAATTAATGTTGAATTCATGCTCTAAACCACACAAACACTTGGAATATAAACAAACACACACAATAACATAATTATAAATTTATACATACGATAATCATTTAAGAAGCACTTGAAAACACACCAAAACAGTTATCAAATTATAGTATAATCTATACCTATCAACTCCCCCATGCTTAAACTTTTGCTTACTCCCATGTAAAGACAAAAACATAAACAAACAAATCAACATAAAAATAAAAAATCCCACATTCATGCAGCATGCAATAATGAGACAATGTCATAAAATCTTATGGAATCAATTTAACCACAAACATCAATCATTCAAAATGTACCATCATACTAACCTATTCCTTTCATATTTAATTAGTTTGAATTAAATATACATATCAATCAAAATATTAACATCCTATTCATTCACCTACGACACTTGTACATATACATTTATATTAATCAATGAAAAATGCAATGATCACTAAGTATCCTTTTATGAAAAATTTTTCTATTTTCAAAGATCAAGAGGTTTTATTCAATGAAATATCATTTTTTTAAAGAATTCTTTAACATTAACCAAGTCTTTTAACGTGAAGACAAACACCTTGTCCTGAATGTCCCCTGGTTACTTAACTAGATCATATTTTTTAGTTCTTTAGCATGGTTATAATGTCATTCTTGTAATAACCCGTTCTCTATATTAAGGGTTAGAGCTTTAGCTGTCATTGGAAATTCATGAAATGCATTTCGTTCACATGCATATCATTAGGATACACACATGAATTATGAATTATGATTTTGTACACATTGCAAGGAATACATATGCACTCAATTGACTCATTTTGGGGTATTAAAAGATTGAAATATTCATGATGTGAATTGTGAAACGTTTATGCCTTGAATTTTGGTCTGATTGATTACAAGTAGTGAATTTGGAATTAATTGGTATAATTGAAAATTTGAGGAATTAAATGTACATTTGGTCCAGGAAAAATGCCAAGTGGTAAGAAAAATTGATACATGGAAGTTAGAATGATTAATCCTATAATTGAGTGACATTTGGCATTGATCATTGTATGACAAATGGATTAGTAAGTTGATGACAATTGGCAGCTATGATTATATGACATAAGATGTAGCTTTATTAGTGACATACGACAACATATTAACATGATAAATGGAGGGAATGCCTTAATACATATGGAAAATTAATTGAATGACACCTAGCACCTTAGGAATAAGGTTTTTGTAGTGTTGTTTCAGCCTAGCTCATTCTTCTTCTCTTCTAATATCTCACCACCGAAACTTGCTTCTATCTCCCCTTCTTATGTTTTTCTTGAGGCTATGCTAAATTACCACACCAAATACATGCTTATACCCTTCACAAAATAGCTAAAGAACCAGCTGATTGTTGTCGTTTTATCATAGCCGAAAGTCATCTAATCCCACCTTGAATTTGTGATGATCTTTTATACATGGACGGCTAGGTTAACTTGATGAATTGAGCTAGATTGGAAGCTAAATAACTAAGTAAAGTGTTTTTCTTTATGGCATGTTAATAGAAATATTTTGATGATTGAATTGGGATAGATTGTGTATGATGTTGATGTTGAAGATGTGCTGGAAAATGGAGAATGAATGGATACTTTTCTTGTCTATTTTTACATATACGAAAATGGTAGTCCATGGACTGTTGTATGGATGATTTAAGTTTGGATTTGAAGTATAAATGAAGGTGGATTAATGATAAAGAGAGGTTGTAGCGCCCCCTTACCGTAGAGTATACACCGGAACGCCCACAGGCCATTCCGATATATATCCTACAATAAGGGAGAGCTACGAGAAGTCAGACACTACAATCCTCTCATGGCATCAAACTCATAAAATCATATTATAAAAATCACTAAATTTTTTAAACCAAAAGCTTTCTCGTTCATATCATCCAAACAGAAATTTACAAACCATCAGTTCTTCACTGTCTAAATACAATCCTCCAAAAAGGAAAACTACTACAAAAGTCTAACTAGGTCATCCACAAAACAATCCCAGCTGACTGACCTGTGTGCCATGACTTCTTTTGCCAGCACGCTCACACGGCAGAAAAAGTCTCTCTCTAGAGCTGGGAGTCTACTCAGCCGATCCTGAAAAATAGGTTGCAATTTTTGGTGAGTTTGCGAACTCAATGAG
The DNA here is from genome assembly GCA_029829435.1 of Erythroxylum hondense. Classification (NCBI taxonomy): domain Eukaryota; kingdom Viridiplantae; phylum Streptophyta; class Magnoliopsida; order Malpighiales; family Erythroxylaceae; genus Erythroxylum; species Erythroxylum hondense. The sequence continues at coordinate 5,406,293 of JANKYF010000009.1, forward strand.
AAACCATCATCGATGGTTCACTCAATTCATGCACTACACCAAAGGCGTACAAATCATTATAAAGCAATTTACAGATTCTCATAACGGTATATTCAATACAAACCAGATTACAAAACAATATCACACAGATTTAAGGCCTATTGCCTCTATCCCAGTCCAGGAATCAAGTTAATGCATAATACATGAATACCAAACATTTTCTCATTATTTTCCATTTTTATTC
>JANKYF010000009.1:5501617-5515682 GCA_029829435.1 Erythroxylum hondense
TTGTGAAGTGATATCGGACTAGAAAAAGTTGATTTTTGGCAAGATATGAGTAAAGGGAAAGTTAGGATGGGTTTAGGACCCTTTGGAGGGGTCTTGAAGGGTGAAAATTTTGTTTCATCCGAAGGTTACACGGTTTACCCGTATGAATTTACACGGGCCGTGTATTTCCAGCACTGGGACACCCTTTTCACCCGTAGGTTACACGGCCTGACCGTGTGATTTCACATGATCCGTGTGTTTTGGACCTCTTAACGACAGATTTTCAAATTGTGGTCTTCATAAAAGTTGTATCCCTAGATGTCTACTTTCTAACCGTCTAAAAACGAAGTCAATCCGACATCTATAATGAGAGTTATGGCATTTACGCCAAAGTATGTTCAGTAGGAATCAGGATATGAACATATCGAATTCGTTTGGCCATAACTCCTTCGTCCGACCTCCGAATGAGGTGATTCTTGAGGCGTTAGATTCCTAACTCGTTTTTCTACCTCTCCATAAAAATTGGTAGCCTTTGGATTTAAATTCAGAAAGTTTGACGGAAAGGAAGTGATAGGTCGGTTTGGAGAGCATGATTGGGCCATGAACCTACTTCGATTTCTTAAGCATATCTTGAGCCATAGGGCTCCGATTGAGGTGGTTCTTGTTTCTAAATGAACTAGAGACTAAGAGCTACCATTATGAAGAAGTCAATTGTGATTTTGTGATTTCGTTGTGTGGGCTTGCCTTTGTGGCTTGAGATATCATGTGAATGAGAATTTTTTTTTTTATCAATCAAGGTTAAAGAGCTTGGAAGTCCGCTTATGTTTTTCATCTTCGGTTCGATAGTTGGGCTTCGAAAACGGGACCCAACAGTTCTGAACTATTTAGCTTCTTTAAGCATCTACAAAAAGAAGAAGAATTTTATGCTAATCTTCTAACACTATTGAGGATCAATAGATGTAGAATTTTATTTGTAAAACTAGAGTAGGTTTAAATACTCACCTGAGCTTGATAAGGACAAAGTTGCCTTTATGTTATACAAAAAAATATACGACAGTAGTTGCAAAATATCTCCACCGAAGGACATAATAACAATAACCGGAGAAGGCAACGTCGACAAGCAGAAAAGGAGTCCACAACAGAGAAATCGGAGAGAAGAAAACCGAAGAGGAGATGCAGGAAGAAGGAAGAAGAAGACGCAGGTGGGGAGGGGGGGGAGATGTCGGGTGAGTTTGAATTTAAAAAGAATTTATCGACGAAATTTACCGACGAAAATTTCCGTAAGTAAACTCAACATTTTTTTATTTCGCCAATAATTTTCGCCTTTTTACCAACGAATATTTTATACCATCGCTAAAAAAAGCTACCGACGGAAATTTTCGTAGATAAACTCAAATTTTTTTTATTCTGCCAATAATTCCCGCCTTTTTACTGACGGATCTCTTATACTGTCGCTAAATCCTTTACCGATAGAAATCTTATACTGTCGCTAAAATTCATCGCAAAATTTATTAGGATGAATTCCTTCTATATTTAGTGACGGATATTATTCCCGTCGATAAATGAAAAATTTCCCGTCAATTTTACCGATGGACCTGAATTTTCTGTCGGTAATTTGCAACTTTATATTTTCTGTCGGTAATTTTTCGTCGCTAATTCTCGCTTTTCTTGTATTGTTACCGACGACCATATTTTTCCGTCGCTAATGTCTGTTGTACATTTTTCTGAGACGATTTTCCTTCATATTTTGCGATGGGTATTAGTACCATCGCGAAATCAATCAATGTTAGGGATGAAATTATGTTTTCTGTCGCTAATTTTTAACAATTTCTTTTCTTTCGCTAATCTACAATTTTCTTGTAGTGAAGTACGCAAATCCTCTTGTCAAATTTTCGTTTAGTGGTTGAAGCTGGAGAGGGAATAGAAGAGGACGTAGAGGCCTTTCAAAGAAAAGAGAATTCATAAACACTGGGGCTAGATTAATTGACGCGACCCGTTTCTTGTCATAATATTAAGGCTGAGAGCTTGCGTGATTTGAAGATAGAATTACAATGACAAATAAAGAAGACAAAGAACTCGAGAATAATCAAGCCCTTAACTTCAATAATCCTTCAATCTTCTTCAATACAAAAAAATGTCAAATATTTTAGTTACCAGCACCTTATAATCATAACACTTGAAAGTTGAAACTCTTGCTGATGGACATTAAATCTCCAAAAAAGCAATCTGAAACATTTTATAAGCTAATACCCACATGCTCACAGCCCAAGTAATGGCGACTGCGTTTCCAAGCGTTACAAAAGGAACTGAACATGAACTATGGAACCAACGAACAATTCTTAGGACTACGGATTAAATTTTGTTAGACGTTAATATAATTTGGCCGTCCAACCAAGAAGCGAAACTTCCAAGGAGTTTTAGTAGCAGTTTTTCTAAGCCTTGCTTTGAGAGCAATCAAGTATCCCATGGTCATCTGAGTATAAATTTTCCTCGGGATCGTTTATTGTATTAATTGCTCGCCATTAAACCGGTTAACTGGGAGGTGAGAAGGTCATAATCCAAATTGCTTCATCAGCGCGTGCATGCATGTACTAAGCATTAGTAGACGATTTGTACTCCTACATATACATGTATGTTAATATTTGGTGTGACCATGACGTTGGTTCGAAGTTTAAAAGAAGTTCCTTATATATCATCATGCATTTTTTCCTTTTATATTCAAATGAAAATAAATAGTTGCGAACCGGTTATGCACAAGTTTAGTTTTAAAAAATTAAACAGATTTTGGAGACTAACACTTCGCAGTACATAAAATCCAGTGATCAGACTTTGCCTAACATCTTTTTGAAGAGTTCTATCAAGGTGGGTCGACTAGAGTGTACACCATGCCCAGTATCTAGTTTTAGGCTAGTTGATGCTTTTCTCTTTATTTAATTTTCTATTCTAGTCCTTCCAGTAATTTGATAAGTTTTGCCAGTGTTAATGATGTGAGCACGATCACGAGACTTTGTGAACAAAATGGAGCCAAAGATAAGTTAATAATATCAGAGGAACCAATAACAAAATCAAAAGCTAAGAAGTTCAAAGAAGCGTTTCAATCCTACATGGGCCGAATTGTAGATGACATAGAATCTCATGAGACAATGAGGGTTAATGACACCATAACTAATCAAGTTAGGCAGAATGTGCAAGAAAACTTTTGTTTTTGCTTAATTAATTATTTTAAGCATAACTTTCGAGAGCCCACTATGTGTGTCTTGAGCTTGTCTAATTCTCTTACGTTTAATGGGTTGTATTTTAGAAATATTAGTTTAGGCTTTAATTATTTTAGTTAAGGGCTCATATTTAAAGGCCTTTTACATATTTAGAGTTTCTTTCTTTTCAGGGGGTATAAATACATCATAATAAACATTGTTTAGGGTTAGATTAGATAGATAACAGATTTTATAAGGAACGATTTCTTATCTTTTTTTGCATCAAGAATATAATTATTATAAAAGTAAACACTTGTGTGAATTTTTATTCTTGTTTTCAAATCAACCTTATTATATGCATTTCCTCTCTTATAATTGATTGGGGGTTCATTAGGGATGGGGATTTTGTCTTGTTCATGTTCTATCCAAAGTGTGTGTTTAAGGAGTTTCGGGTTCTTTAGCCTTGCTCCACGTCATTTGGTATCAGAGCTTGAATTAGGATAAATTCTTGTTTTCTTGTGTTTATGTGTTGTTATTACTGTTATTTTCGATTAGAGCTTGAAATTAGGGTTCATCTTATTATTGTGTTTTAAGTGAAACACATAAGGGAATGACTTGTGAGGTTATTGTTTTTATTGCTAACCATTTTCTCTTGCAGCCTTTTGTTATAAAAAAGGCTAATAAAAGGGATGCAAAGGAAACATTACATAAGGAGGATGACAATGTGCCTGATTTGAAAGTGATGTATAAGGCATTAATGAATGAGTTCAATAAGTTATTTACTAGAATGGATGAGACAATTAATGAGACCAGTAAAATCCAAAATCGTAGTAGATCAATTGATAGTCGTAGGCACTAGGAGCAAAAATTGGAAAGAATGTATGAAGAGTATGAAGATCAAGTGCAATCTATGAGGGGTATAGTAAAGAGGGAAGAAAGAGTGGAGAGAAAAGATGTCAATATTAATGCCATCAAGATGATCCATTCTTCAAAGGTAGGAATGATGCTGAAGTGTACTTGGAATAAGAAAGAAAGGTGGACATGAATTTTGGTTGCCACAACTATTATAAAGATAAGAAAGTGAGATTGGCAGCAGTTGAATTCTTTGATTATGAATTTGTTTGGTGGAATGAATCGGTAAAGAATATGAGGAGAAATAGAAAACCACCTATATCCATTTGGGAAGAGATACAAAGACTGATAAGAAAAGAGGATTATGCCACCTCATTACTATAGAGAGTTGCGCTAGCAATTACATAGACTCACCTAAGGAACTACATCAGTAGAAGATTATCACAAGGAGATGGCAATACTATTGATTAAAGCTAACATAGAAGAGAAGGAAGAGATGATAATGGCTCAATTCATGGGTGGATTGAATAGGGAAATTGATGATGTGATTGAGTTATGACATTATGTAGAGATGGAGGAACTAGTGGATATCGCCATGAAGGTGGAGAGGTAACAAAAACAAAGAAAGGCAACAAGTCTTTCTCAAATTCCAGCAACAAATGGAATTCAAAATGGAGCAAAAATGAAGATAAGAAGATTGAGCACTATTTAGATTCCAAGGAGAAAGGCAGCAATTTAAACAAAGGCAAGGAGAGGAGTACTTTAATTTAAAAAGGTACTACTAATCCATCCTCTAAACCTTCTAAACATAGAGATATTAAGAGCTTTGAATGTTAAGGGTATGGTCATTATGCATTTGATTATCCTAATAGGAAGATTATGTTTATTAAAGGTGGTGAAATTGTTTCTTAGTCTGATGATGATAATAACTCGGATGGTAGTGATTAAAGTATGCCACCTTTTAAAGATTTTTCTAATGTTGATGAGAATGTTGAATATGCTATAAAGGGTGAATCTTTAGTTGCTAGACATGCATTGAACTTGAATGTGAAGGAAGATAGCCTAGAAGAAAGGGAGAACATATTTCACGGAAGATGCTTAGTAGGTGGGAAAGATTGTAGCATGATTGTAGATTACACTAATGTGGCTAATACTACTTTGGTAGAGAAGTTAAGATTGAAATGTGATAAACATCGTAATCCATATAAACTACAATGGTTGAATGAAAGTGGTGAAGTTAAAGTTACTAAGCAAGTAGTTATTGCATTCTTTATTGGTAGATATGCGAATGAAGTGGTGATTGATGTCGTGCCTATGCAGGCTAGTCATATATTGTTAGGTAGGTCATGGCAATTTGATAGATGTGTTATGCATGATGGGTACATAAATGGGTTTTTTTAAATGTATAATAAGAAAAAAGTTATGGTTGCTCCTTTATCACCTAAAGAAGCTTACCTTGAATAACTGAAAATTCAACTATCATCAAGCGGTGATTCAGGTAATAAGGTGAAAAAGAAGAAAAAGAGAAAAGAGGCCTTAAGAGAAAAGAATAAAATTAAAGGACCAATGACAAGTGACTGCACATATGAGGAAAAGAACTTAGGATGTGTAGGAGAGAAGAAGTTAGTGAGTAAAAAGAAAGAAAAGAACATAAAAAGTAAGCAAAGAAAAATTGAGAGGAGTGAAAAGTTAAGACACAAGCATGTTTTAATGCAAAAGATAGAGAGTTAAAGAGTGCATACTTAGGTAAAAGAACTTTAATCTTGATTCGATTTAAGGAAACTTTGTTTACTAACACTGACCTTGACCTAAATTTGCCTACTATGTTTGTAACCTTGTTGCAAGATTATGATCATGTTTTTCCTAAAGGGGTACCCCATGGGTTACCATCTTTGAGAGGGATTGAGCATCATATTGACTTGGTACTAAGAGCTTAAATTCCTAAGCATCTAGCTTACCAAATCAATCTAGAGGAGACAAAGGAATGACAAAGGTAAGTAAATGAATTGCTTAAAAAGGGGGTAGGTGAGGGAGAGTATGAGCCCTTGTGTTCTGCTAATTCTTTTAGTGCCAAAGAAAGATGGAACTTAAGGATGTGTGTGGACTGTAAAATAGCCAACAAGATTACTGTAAAGTATCACCATCCTATTCTTATATTAGATGATATACTAGATGAGTTGTCTGGTGCTTGCATATTCACTAAAATTGATTTAAAAAGTGGCTATCATCATATTAGGATGAAAAAAGGTGATGAATGGAAAACTGCATTTTAAGGCCAAATATAGATTGTATGAGGCCTTTTGGCTTATCTAATGCACCTAGTTTTTTCAAGCGCTTAATTAATCATGTTTTGCATGAATTCCTTAGTAAATTTGTGGTTCTTTATTTTGATGAGATATTAATTTACAATAAGAACTTAAATGAGCATGTTAAGCATGTTAAGAATGTGTTTAGGAAGAAGAAGTTGTATGCAAACCTTAAAAAGTGTTCTTTTTGCATGGATAAAGTTGTCTTCTTAGGATTTGTGGTGAGTTTTAAAGAAGTTGAGGTTGACTCTGTAAAGGTGAAAGCTATTCAAGAATGGTTGACACCTAAGTTAGTTAGTGAGGTTAGGAGTTTCAATAGCTTAGTAGGTTTTCATAGGTGATTTGTTAAAGATTTCTCTACTATTGTTGTTCCATTGAATGAAATCATCAAAAAGAATGTTGGTTTTATATGGGAGAAAGATTAGGAAAATGCCTTTAATACTTTAAAAGAAAAGTTTTGTAATGCACCTATTTTATGTTTGCCTGATTTTTCCAAGACTTTTGAAATTGAATGTGATGCTTATGGGATTGGTATAAGGGTTGTTTTGATGTAGGAGAATCGACCCATAGCACATTTCAGTAAGAAATTGAGCGGATCAGTTTTGATCTACTCCACTTATGATAAAGAGCTTTATGCCTTGGTGAGAGCTCTTAAAGTTTGGGAAAGTTACTTGCCATCTAAAGAGTTCGTGATACATAGTGATCATCAATCTCTCAAGTACTTGAAGGGACAAGGGAAGTTGAGAAAAAGGCATACAAGTTGGGTGGAGCATCTTGAAACATTTATGTATGTGATTAAATACAAGCAAGATGAGGAAAATGTTATGGTTGATGCATTATCGAGAAGGTACGCTTTGATTTTTATGCTTACTTTTAAGTTACTTAGATTTGAGCATTTGAAAGAGTTATATGTGGAAGATGTTGATTATGCTAATGTATATAAAGCTTTTAAACATGCTGCATTTGATAAGTTCTATAGATATGAAGGATATCTTTTTAGGGGTAAATAATTTTGCATTCCTATATGTTCTACTAGAGAGTTTGTTGTTAGAGAATCACACAGTGGAGCGTTAATAGGGCATTTTGGTATGTAAAAGACCTTAGATATGCTTAGTGAACATTTTTGTTGGCCAAATATGAGAAAATATATGGAAAAGGTTTGTGCTAACTATATTGCATATAAACAAGCTAAGTCTAAGTCTATGCCTTATAGTTTGTAGACACCTTTACTTATACCTAGTTAACCTTAGACTTTATTTTGGGTTTACCTAGGACTAAGAAAGGTAAAGATAGTATATTTATTGTTGTGTACAGATTTAATAAAATGACTCATTTCATTGCTTGCCAGAAAACAGATGATTCAACAAACATTGTTGATCTTTTCTTTAACGAAGTGGTTTAGCTTCATGGTGTACCAAAGACCATTATTTCAGATAGGGATGTCAAGTTTCCAAGTCATTTTTAGAGAGTTTTTTCGGGAAATTTAGGTACTAAGCTTTTATTTTCTACTACATGTCATCCACAAATTGATGGAAAAACTGAGGTAGTTAACAAAAATTTAGGAACCATGTTGCGTGCAATTGTTGGCAAGAACTTGAAAACTTGGGAACATTATTTGCCATTCATTGAGTTTGCATATAATCGTTGTATACATTCTTCTACAAGCTATTCTCCATTTGAAATTGTGTATGTTTTTAATCCATTAATTGTGTTGGATTTGATGACTTTACCTTTGACTGAGATTGCTAGTTTATATGGCAAGAAGAAGGCTGACTTGATTAAAAAAATACACGAGAAAGCATGTGCACAGATTGACAAAAAGAATCGTATATGTACATAAAAAATAAATAAAGGTAGAAAGCAAGTTCTCTTCAAACTAGATGATTAGGTTTGGGTGCATATGCGAAAAGAAGGATTTCCACAATAAAGGAATTCTAAACTTGATGTAAGGGGTGATGGACCATTCCAAGTGTTGGAACGCATTAATGATAATGCATACAAGATAGACTTGCCAAGTGCGTATAATGTTAGTGGTACTTTTAATGTTTCTGACTTATCTGCTTTTTACTTTGATCTAGATTTGAGGATGAATTCTTTTGAAGAGGGAGGAGATGATGTGAACACCACTATGGGACATTATGAGCAAAGTGGAGCAAAAGATGAGTAGTAATTTTGGAGGGACCAATAACAAATTCAAGAGGTAAGAAGTTCGAAGAAGTGCTTCATATAGGTCTAAATGTAGATGACATGGATTCTCAAGAGACAATGAAGGCCAATAACATCATAACTAATCAAGTTAGGCGGAATGTGCAAGAAGGCTTTCATTATTGTTTAATTAATTATTTTATGTTAGAAGCATAACTTTCAGTAGCCCATCAGGTGTCTTGGACTTGTTTAAATCTCTTATATTTAATGGGTTGTACTTTAGAAATATTAGTTCTGGCTTTAATTATTTTGGTGAAAGGCCCATGTTTAAAGGCCTTTTACGTAGTTAGATTTCTTTCTATTCAAGGATATAAATACATCGTAATAAACATTGTTTAAGGTTAGATTGGATGAATAACGAATTTTATAAAGGAGGATTTCTTGTCTTCTCTGTTGCATTAAGAATAAAATTCTTATCAAGATAAACACTTGTGGCGAGTTTCTATTCTTGTTTTCAAATCAACCTTATTCATTTCCTATCATATAATTGATTGCGGGTTCATTAGGGTTGGTAATTTCGTCTTGTTTATGTAATATCCAAAGTGTGTGTTTAAGGGGCTTTAGATTCTTTAGCCTTGGAGTTTCGCTTCAGTTAATGCCATATTTCACACACATTAGGCATGACATTGTCATGATCAATTGATCACTATAGCAAGAACTAGTTATTGTTTTAATGAAAGTGAACCAATGGAAGGATTAGAGGAGCTCCTAGGTAGGATATTTGTAACCACTAACCTTAGATTATGTACTCGTTTTTCTTATTCGAGATTATAAGTGAGTTGTTCCAAATCATATTTATATCCAGTATTGAAATATTTTCTAGTAAAAAATGTCACAATAGTTCTGACATCAATTTTCTATTATTGAAAAAAAAATGATGCTTAAATGTTAATCAATTTTTGTGTTTAACTAATCAACTTTAATTGCATGACATAAATTAGGAGGCTATATACGATGCTCATCCAATGAATTTACAAGTCTTGACTCGCCAACTTTTAGAGTTTTAAAGCACTATTTAAGTACATGTAAAACTTCAATTGTTATTATTCAATTTCATTTATGTTCTTTTACATAGAAAAAACATGGGAATAGAAAATTATATTAATCGTTTGGGATTTTTTTCCAAAGATCTGTAATTATTTGATTATTCGAGCAATTAATACTATATAGCACAGAATTGTAAGTTAAAATCAAAATCAATCTCTTTTAAAAAGAAATGAGATGATAAATACCAATAATTCAAAAAATTACAAGATACTAAAATTTGACATCATGTATTGTTGCATTAATATAGTTATAAATTGTTGTTCCTAAGTATGTTCAAGAATTTTATGGAAATTATATGCTTAAAAATGTTAATGATATTCTAGAGATTTTTTTGTGTGTGCATAACTCGTTGCTTATACAACTTGCAATGGATAATTTTTGTTTATAGCAAATGGAATTGACTTTTGTTTAAGGAAAAATGGAAGAAAATATTTTTTGGACATAATAGCATAATGTTTTGATAAAATACCTTTTTCGGTCAATTGAATCATGTCAATGTTGGTTTATGCCCTACAACCAATTGATTGGTTGTAGTTAAGTGAAAAAAACTATTTAAAGGCATTGTTTATCTTGTACATGTTTATATGTATATGATAAAGTCCATAGGATAGTTATACATTACAAATGAAATTATAATGAGATTATAATTATGATATTCATGCTGCATAATTATGTATTATCCATAAATTATTCCTAGTCGTTGTTTTATTAAGATTGGACATTTATAAAAAGGGTTAGCATGCATTCTATTTTTCCTATTGAAGGATGTAGTCAATCTCATAAACTAAAGTATGGAGATACACAAACAAACATGTGGGTACTTATTAAAGAACAAGTTCACTGAACTAACCATATACAAGAAATCTAATTGGAACATTATTTGTATATCTATAGAATTCTCATTGTAATGATTGTATAAGTGATCCTTTGACTTGAGATCTCAAAGATTATCTTATATAGGGATTGCTATGTTTTGATACTACTTATGATCTATTTAATCATGAGTCGTTCAATCAGTAGTAATTGGGAGTAGTATGAACTATATGGAGGTAGTTAATCAATAGCTAATGGTGGATAACTAATATGATTGGAGTGAAAAGGAGTAGATATTAAATCCATCTTTTGTCTAATCGGAGCATTATATAATGAGAAGATTGAATTATACAGAATAATCATGCACAGAAAGGTTAGTCAAAACCACTTTAACATTCCTAAATATTTTGGTTATCATGATACTTTGCTAGATACCAATCTTGATCTATAATTATAAATTGTTTATTTAGAGAATTAAAGATAAATTGAAAGGATTTTTAATTTATCTAATTCTAATTATGAAAATATATTTGTAATTTATAATCATTGTCTACATATTTGAGAACCTAATGGGCCCAACATATAAAATGAGTTGAAGAAAGCAAAGACATTAAATTAAGTTGAACTTGATTGTGAAGTTTGATAAATTGGCTAAAAGCCCAAATTGGGGCTTAACCTTTTTAAGTTTGATCAATTTAAGACTTAAACTTGTAACTTGCTCAAAGAAGGCCTAAAATTTCATAAGCATGCTCAATTTAAGGTTTTTTTGGTCAAAAATTATGGTGTGTCCATACTCGCCATTACAATGTATGATGTGGCATCGTTACTATTTTTTTAAATGACGTTTAAAAGAGTAAAAACTCGCTTGGTTTTAACCTTAAATTCTATAAATTCCTTAAAGTAAAAAAAGAGAAACCCTAAATTCCCTAAAAGTAAAAGTTACAGAAAACCCTAAATTCCCGTCGTCTTCCCTCTTTTACATATCTTTATCGTTAGTCGATTTGTGCTCTAGTCTTCATGTAAGGGTTGTCTTGCTTGGTTGACGCATCTTCATTGTCACCTGATCCACGCTCTACTCTTCGTTGAAGGGGTTGACTTTCCTGGTTCACACATCATCTCTTGAAATTAAGGTAAGTCCTATAATCAAGTATTAGCCATTAGATTTAAGAGTGATAAAACATTTGATTCTGATATTGGTAAAAAGAAGAAAGTGCAAAGGTTAAAGAAGTCTGAGGAAGATATTGTGAATGAGATTGGCAGAAGTAAACTGGTATTAGTTTCATCTTCAATTGAAAATTGTCAGGAGCATACACCTTGAACCACTATCAAACCCTAAAAGCTACCCATTCTGTAACCTCAAATGCTAAAGAAAATAATAGAAAACTCCAAATTCAAAATATTTTTAATAAGTTGCATATCAATATACCCTTCATATACCCAATTTTTGAAGAAGATTATCTCTAAATAAATAAACTTGAGGATTATTGTTAATGGGCATTTTATATTCATTTTAGATGCATAATTTGCTAAACTCTTGTCCATTTAATGTTTAAATTGCACTAATTAAGAGTTATTTGTTTTAATTTTAAGCACATATTGGATTTGGAACATATAAAAGCATAAATCAAGAAAAGCTGTCAAAGGAAGCAAGGATAAAAAAATGTTAATGTTTTGGCCACCTAAGAAACGTTAACGTTTTGGCAAGATAAGAAAAAGGAGGGGTTTTTGCCTGAATAATAGGTTAAAAAGTGAATAAAGAGTGGACCAAGGAGACCTGAATACATATTCAATATGGAGAAGAGAATAGAGGAAGTTAGTGGCGGCAGAGAGAGGAGAAGACAAAAGCAGCGTCAGTTGTGCGACATATAAGAACGAAAGAAGATAGGAACGAAGGAAAAGGGTTGGCAGTAGTAGAGAGCTAGAATGAAGACAAAGTAAGTTTGCATGAGAAAAACTGAAGCTAGAGGAAGCAAAGAGCTGGAATAAAGACAACGTGAGTTTGCATGAATAAAGGTGGACCAAAAACCTTTATTAAAACATCAAAACATAGGAAAGAAAGGAGAAACTGGCGAGAGAGTAGAGGAACAAAGTCAAACGTTTTTCAATCTCAACAGCCACGGTTTTGTTAGGATTTAATTTGTTTTTATTCCTTATTTGTTTTTATTTTTGTGGATTTATTCAATGCAAATATATATTATGACCATGATTTGTGTTACATTGATGAATATATATAAGTAAGTATTTTGGTTGAGGTTAGGATTGATATTGGATTAGGACAATTTTCGTGGTTTTTTTTTGCTAGATTAAATGTATATTTAGTGCTAATTTAGCTTGGTCACCTAGATTAAGGCCTTAGATGATTGAATGCCTTAACCAAGGGGATTTAATTTGTCAAAAAATTAATCAAGCAACATACTTGAGGCTAAAGTGTAGACCAACCTTAAGATCTTGTGTGAGAATACCTTGGATTAATGAACATAATTTTAGGCTTCTTGTATTGAATTCCTTTTATTCCAAATTTTCTATAAACTAAGTAGGTAACTCGGATTTAGATTGGAGGAATTCTAATGAACTTTCGGTTTGACTCGCTTAAATGAAGTAAATCCTAAATCAATCCACCGTTACAAGTTTTAGTATCTAATCTAATTAAAATATGATACTTTAGCCAATTTCTATAATTTGATTAAGTCTAGTTGTTTTTAATTCGTACTTTGCATCTTTCATATTTCCTTGATTCACTTTATTTTATTTTTAAATAAATCAATTCTTGATCGTCTGAGTAATTTTGCATCGTTTAATTTAATTTTCTTTCGTGTTGGAATCTTGTGGGTACGATGTCCAGTTCTTATCGTTTTATATTACTTATCAACGGGTTCGCTTGCCTTTAGTTGTTCTAGATAGAATTTAATTTATATTGCTTTGTTTAGATCGTAACAATTTTTTGACGCCATTGTCGGGGAATTTCCTTATTATGAGTGATTAGGTTAGACGATATTAATTATCTCAGATTTATTTGCATATTTTAGTTGTTTGCTTGATTGTTTTACTTTAGTGTGTTTTATTTCCCATTCTTAGCTCTGTTATTATTTGCTTTTTATTTGTTCCATTTTGTTTATGTTCACTCATGGTCAAAAGCTCGAGAATTTGCTACTAGATACTGAGATTGAAAAAATTGCTCGCAGGTTAGGCAAGAAAACCATATTAGCCCGGAATAGTAACACAGAAGAAGGGATTACAGAAGGGTAGTTTGTAAAGATGGAACAACATAAGGAGGGTTGATGCCACATCTTGAAGAGAGAAGGGAGTTGATTATGATGGATTTGACTATGGGGCACAACAATAGACCTATGCCTCCTATTATAAGCCTAAATCACAGCTGCAAGTTTTGAGATTCCTCATAGCATTACATCCATCACTACAACAAAAAGGTACATTTGGCGACGTCTTCTAGACGTCGTAGAATCCAATAAGACGTCGCAGAAAACATTCTACGACGTCTATTAAAACGTCACAATAGACGTCGTAGATTGTGGGGTAGGTAATAGGTTTCTGCGACGTCTGACCGAAGACGTCGTAGAATGCTTGCATATTCTGCGACGTTCATACAGACGTCAGGAAAGAACGGAAGAGTTTGCGACGTCTGGAGAGAACGTCAGGGAATGTCTGTGT
>JANKYF010000009.1:5603743-5617740 GCA_029829435.1 Erythroxylum hondense
AAGAGAGAAGTTGTTTTAATCATATAATTAAATATGAGATATTTAATAAATAAGGATTAATATGAGATATTAGATCTTATTTTTTTAAAAATTAATCCATTAATGAAATGATAGTTATAAAAGGTAATTACAAATGTTTTGTCTATATTGTAACATAATGTTTTAAAAGACTTGCTCTTATGTTTTTAGCACATTCTTGAATAGTCTAGCATTCCTTTCCTTCCATATCTTATCTACCTATGTAGCAAGGCATATCTTCAACATCTTGTAATATGCTCTACTCATCATTTGGCACTTTCAATCATTCCACTCCAATTAGTACCCTCAAGCTTAACATTAAAGAAAATTATAATCTTGTTCCATATCCATCTAAAGCAAGAGCAGCTAATCATTATATGATCAATATTCTCATCCTAGTCCTGACAAAGTTCACATTTCCTAGATATGGAAAATTTTAAGTGATCTTTAGTTAAGAACCTTCGTCCTATCCCAAGCCACAAGATAAATGCATGAGTTAGTGTAATGTCTTAGTCGCAAACTAGTTCTCTCCATTGCACTCTATCTCCAAGTGCATTCGGCAAGTGATTCTTGCACTTCTTAATAGAAAATTCCATTGATCTATCACCTGTCCATTAAACTAGATCTATCTTTGTTGTATCTAGTTGATAAGGTGGCATATTGTGTAGTATTATTTATATGCCTATGTTGAAATGAAATGGCCATCTCTATAGGTTATTGTATATAATTTCTTGCAATTTAGTATTTTGAGGAATTAATATCCTCATATACTAGATTGTTTCCACTTTGTACAATGGTCCTCTTGCATGCCAATAATCAAACCACAAGGAAGTGGATTTACTATCTCTAATATTATGTATAACCAATCCTTGCATGCATTGTTGCATATCTAGAATTTATCTTAAAGTCCATGACATACCCTAGTTAGGTTGAACTGTCTACAAGTTATCTCTTTTTATATGAAAGATGTGCACCCATTTCACCTATAGTTCCTCCTTACCCTTGCATAAACTCTATTGCAACCTTGCTTAGCGTTTAGTTGATGTGACTCTTAGTCCTCCTGAATTTTTAGGGATGCAAACATTGGTCCATTTAACTTTAAGAACCTTCTTCTTGTTAGATGTTTCCTTCTATAAAAAATTCCCTCTCAGAATACTATCTATGGATTTCAGAGTCCTTTAGGGAATTGCAAGATGGTTTAACCAATAAGTAGGTAGGTTATTGAGCATTGAGATGATTAGTTGCACTCTTCCTCCATAACTCAAGAATTTGTTACACTAATGGTTAACTTTTCCTGTTAGAAGAATCCATTAGTGGTAAACAATCAATTGCATTTATTTTCTTATGTGAAATTAGTACTCCTAAATATTTGAAAGGAAGATTTGTTTGATTTATTCCCATACTTATAGCTTTTGATGCCACTCCTGGGGCTAAAAGATAAAAGGAACTCTTTACAAAGTTTCATTTTAGCCCAAAAACTGATCTAAAATTTTTCAGAGACTCCAGCATCAGGTTAATATAAAATTGATCAGCATTATATGGTAAATGCTAAATAGGTTAGTTTGAGTCCTTGCATTTGTAGTGGAATTGAAAATTTGGATTTATGGATATTTTTCTTGTTACCATATAAGACAACATCTCCATTACAAGGACAAATAGATAAAGTGATTGTGGATCCCATCGTCTTAGTCCTTTATCACCCCTGAAATATATTATACTATTCACCAAAATAGCATATGATGCTGTAGCGAAACACTCCTCAATCCATCCTCTGAATCTTGTTAGGAAGCCAACAACTTTAAGTGCTTTGGTTATGAAGCTCTAGCTTATTGAGTCATATGCTTGAGCAAGAAGCGTTGTCTTGGTACAACTCTTGATTGCCTTGCTAGAATTATGTCCTTTGACTAGCTCCTGACATAGCATGATGTTATTCCCAATTGATCTACCCTTTACAAAGTCATTTTGAGCTAAGTCAATGACTTTTCTTAAACAATTTCTTATCTTGTTGCTAAGATTTTAGAAATGATCTTATATATAACATTGCAATATGAGATAAGTCTAAATTTAGATGGCTTATACTTGCATTACTTTGCTTTGGAATTAGAAAAATATAATTCTACTTCCACAACTTTAGGGTTCAACCCTTTTAGAAAAATTCCAATTCTACCTTTGTTATATTATATCCAATAATATCCCAAGTATGCTAGAAGAACCTTCCATTAAGAAAAAACCTTCCATTAAATTTGTAACATCCCTTACCCATGTTAAGGCCAAAATTATAAATGTGAGAGATTACGGACAAATTAGGAAACACTTTTCATGCTCATGCATTTCATGACATGCACATATATGTGAATAGTAAATTTTGCACACATCAAAATGACTGTACATGTATTCATTGACATTTCTGGGTATAATTGTTAGTAAATGTGATTTTATTGGAAATTGTGGTTTGATTGTATTGAAAAATTGATTTGGAGATTAGAATTCTTGATTTAGAATTTTGAAGTTTTTGGAGAAATTTTCTTTAAAAAATTGGGATAATTCTTGGACTAGAAAAAATGTCAACTAACAAAATAATTGATAAATGGCAGTAGAAATTACAGTCAAATGGCAATGAAAATTTTTATAAATGACTTTGGGATTTAATGACATACATCATTGAAAATCGGGAGAATATTGGATTAAAAATTGTATACAAAATGGACTAGTTAAATGAAAGAACTTAGCATGATGCTTTAGAAATTGGACATGTGGCATTTTTTTGGGGTATTATTGAAAGAAACCCCACCCCTTTTTATTGTCTTTCACGAAGCTTCTCTCTAAAAAGTGGTACTAGAGTTTTGCTTTGATTCTCTACTTCTCTCCTTTATTTTTGTGGCTTCTCTTCTCTTCTTCTTCTAGATTTTATCCACCCACGTTGAACCTCTCATCTTCCATTTACTACTCCTTCACCTTGCTCTTTCTTTCTTTCTCACCAAAAACCCTTCTCTACCACTATGAGAAGGTGAAGATCGTGTATGTTGGTGGAGCTAGGGATTCTTGGTGATCTTGAAGATGTTTGAAGAGTTGGAAACTAAAACAAGTAAGTTAAATTTTGTTCTTCATGTGTTGTTCTAAATGAAGCATATTTGATGATAGTTCAATGGTAAATGATCATGATAAAGGAGTTGAGTATATGCTAGAACATTGGTGAAGAAATGAATGTATGCATGTTGACGTTTTGTTTCACATGAATGCTAAATAATAGATTAAGAATTGAATTGTGAATGTTATTGAGTTGAATTGCAGTAGAGAATGAAGAGTAAACGGGGTAGAAAGGATGATCTTAGTATAAGAAGTGATTGGGAAAAATTTGAACTAAAGTTGTTAAAAAACTGGGTTTGTGTATGTGTAATTTTGCCGCGGCAAACTTTTGGAAATTCTCCACGACAAACTCTGGGTTTCGCCACGGCGAACTTGTGAAAATGTCGTGAGAATTCCTCTTTGGAGGAGTTCACCGTGGTGAACTTTTCTCTACACTTAACATGGTTCAATATTTTGGGCATATCTTCTTCTGTAGTTATCCAAATGAGCTGATTCTTAATTTAAAGTAAACTAGAGACATATGGCTACAAATGATCTGAAGAAATAAAATTCTTAATCAGACTCTAATAACTTTAATTTTTGGGTGAAATCTGAGTATAGGGTACTGTCTCAGAATAAAAGCAGTCCAAAAATATTTGGAGTATAACTTTCACAATACTGAATCAAAATGAATGATCTTGGTGTCATTAGAAACATAAGACATAGGGGAACAATTTTATGGAAGAAAGTGTTCCCAAATTCTCCTATTTTGATTGCATAAATGATCAAGAATAGTAGACCTGAAAGTTAGTTTTTGGGAAAAATCTGGAATTTTGATCAATGAGTTATGAATTATGATTTTAATGGTTTTATTGTGATCTAGACCATAAGTATACATGGTTCTTATGTGAGTTGGAAATAAAAATGTTTATATGATGAGAATAATGGATAGATAGCCAAGATTGTCATGAACATGCATTGTTCATATTTCACATACACACGTGTGCATAAATGAATGCTTATAATTGTGCAAATATTAATGTGTGTGTGCTTTGTGTGTATTGCATAATTTTGATGTGCAACATAAACGTTTGCATTCAAAAGTTTCTAGATCGTTGAAACTAGTACTAATCTTGAGCGTACTGTGAGTAGACCTAGATGATCTCATTTCATTGTTTATTTTGTTTGAATTTTTGTATTGATTGAGTACTGGATGCTCATATGAATGTGGTTGATTGTGTTGAATTCTGGACAGAAGGTCTGATAATTGTGAAATGCGAATGAGATATTGAAGTGCTGCTTGAATGTGAATGTGACAAACTATGTGCTTCATTGATATGATTGATAGAAAATGTGAGATGCAATCCATACATGAATGCATGATTAGATAATGGGAGTTGTGACCATAGTAGCCACTAATCAGAGCTTAAAGCTCAAAGTGTGAAAAGAGCCTCAAGCTCAAAAAGTGATTCAGAGCCTCAGGCTCAACGTTTAATGAGCCCTATATGGGACAGTTATCAATGAGCCCTATATGGGACAGTTATCAATGAGCCCTATATGAGACAGTTATCAATGAGCCCTATAAGGGACAGTTTAGGCACTCAGTCACAACAAAATAACAAATAGAAAGTGGGTCTCATGTAAACTGCATATGCATAATCTGAGTGATTATATCTATTGAATGTGAAGTGTGAAACATTGTGAATGCGATTATGTGTTATGTGACTGGGTCAGTCATCGATGATGGTCACTCACTGAGTTCGCAAAACTCACCTAAAATTTGCAAATAGTTTTCAGGACTCAGAAGAATACCCTGTTAGGCCAACGGGAGTATCCCTACAGCATTCAAGTGAAGCATAGAGGTCGGGATCAGTTCGCGTCTGCATTGCATTTCTTTATTTTGTATTGAAGTGTACTTTTCGTAACTTTTTGTATAATTTTGTATTTCTCAATGACTCAAGTGTTTTGAATTTGTGAAAGGGCCCGAATGGCTATTGAAAATTGTGTTTATTGAAATTGTTTATGAATGAATGTGGGCCCAATGTGAGTATCGTTTCTGCATATATGGTTGTGGTTTAAAAAAATATATACCGGTTTTCGAACGATTGAGTGATTTAGCACACCACCCTCGTGGGGCATGGACTCAGATATCACCATCGATGTCGGATTCGGGTCTTGTGAGAGTGGGGTGCTACAGTCCAGCATTGGTTTTGAAAAGAAAGAATAAAGCAACATGAGGAGAAAGAGCAAAAGGAGGTTCAATGTTTTATCCCAAAAAAAAATTTGTTGCGCAACCCATGAAGAAAAAGAAAAGGATTCAGTGTGTTTTGAAGAATAAAAGGAGCCATAAAATGCAGAGAAAAAAAAAGAAAGAAAAATGCAGCAAAAGGGTTCAGTGTGTTAAGAGAACAAAGCAGAAAAAGAATGGAAAAACATTAGACTGGAGAGGGACACGCAACAACCTCTACTTCAAGACAAAGAAGCCTCCATTCACCGGCTAAAAGAAGTAGCCCCCACTTCAGCATTCACTCCACTCTCCATCAGCCCCCACTCAACGCAAACACAGCCTGGATTCATAGATAAAATGCCCACATCAATACTTTCACTCACTAATTGCCGCAAGGGTCCAACCTCCATTTATTTCCATCAAAACATGCAGCCTTTATTGACCAGCCCCCACACTTCATGCTTTCACGCACAAGCTGTAGCCCCTACCTAGCTCCATCCTCTCACTTAACAATGTCAGCTCCCACGCAGCTTTATTCTCCTTTCTTTACTCCACTAAGAACAACAACTCTGAAGCCTCCATTCACAACACCACCAAGCTCCATTCATGCACACTCTGGACACTTCCACAAACACGCAACCCCACTTCGTTTCAACCCTCCATTTTTTTTACTCACCGAAGCGGCAGCACTCCACGCCACAAGCTCCATACTTCCAACTCGCAAGCTGCCTTCCACTAACACAACCCCACTTTAGCATAAAGACACACCCTCTATCAACGCAACTCTCCATCAACCCAACTCTCCATCAATTTATCAATATGTAGCCTCAATTCATGAAAACCAAGAAAGCCACGCAGCATCAAGGGGAAGCATTTTTTATCAACGCAGCCAGCATCCACCAGCAAAAACATCGATGACTCCACTCCTTTCACTGTTGCAAGCTCCATTCATGCATACACTCCTCCTTAACGCACAACATGTAGACAGCTCCATTTATTCCAACAACAACTCTCCATTTCTTGAAGATGCCCCCAGGAAGGATTGAAGAAGGCTCCTTCAGCAAACAATCTGTCAAGCTAGAATGTTGGTTGAGGCAAATGATTGAACACCTTCAGGCCTTGGTCACGTCTGCTCCAATATCAGAGGTAATACTGCTGCAATGAATTTTAAACTCCTCCTGTATTCTTGACTTTGCAATCTGAATGTGCAATGTGTGAGTTGCAAATCTAATTCCTCACACGAATTTGTATATGTATGGTTGAAGGATGTATTTGGAAATGATATGTTTGCTCTTTGGACCTGAAAATGAACTGAATAAAACTCTCTATTTTTGTATGTATTATCTTAGCTTCCCACACTTCAAATAGCTAAATCTACTTCTGAAAATCAAAACAAAATGACAATGCAGGTAAATCATGTGAAATGAATTGGATGTTGTGTATGGATGGATTTTGCTCTCACTCTCATATGCTGAAATCAAAGAACTAAACTTCTGGTTTTTTTTTCAGCAAAACAGAAACTACTATTGCTATTTAACTTCTAAAGACCAACTTCTGCAAAGAAAAAAAATGAACACAACATGAAATTTGGAAAATGGTATTGAGTCTTTTGTATTGATGAAGGTTTTTCATTCCTTTTTCTCTCTTACATACTTCTTCTACGAAAATAAGGAGGATCTTGAGCTTTATATATTAGCTCTACAACTTCCTGCTACAACTTGGAAAAATAACTAGAGAACAAAAGCATAAACTGATGAGTAATGACTACTAGTACTGACTTTTCCATATTTGGCAAAACACAAAAGTAACTTTCTTTGATTTTAGCATAACTAAACTAACATTGAAAAAGCTGAAACTTGTGCAGTGGGGAACAATAATAATTCTTTTACAGTAACTTGATTCTCCAGCACCAAAAACTGACATGCAAATCTGTTTGTCAATTGTGGATTAAAATTCTTCAACTTCATGCATTTGATTAACACTAAACTTGATTTTGCTAATTAAACTTCTTGAAATTTTCTTCAACCTTCTACTAATTTTTTCAACTCTGCACTTCTGGTTACTTCGTGGTTACTTCTCCTGGTTACTTCCTTCTAAGTAACTAACTGAAATCCTCAACTTCTGCTGTGCACCTAATGAGCTTGCATCTTTCATTTTCCATTCTCTCCTCTGCCTTGTGCTTCATTCATCTGATCTTTGACTTCATTTGTTTGATCCATACATTGTTGAATTATGCTTAGGATCATCAACTCCAATTTCCACCTATATTTGAATTCTTTTGTTTTTCCTTTCAGCTTCTTCTTCTTCCTCACCTTCACTATCATTGCAAGCTCCTCCACTAATTTCAATACATCAGGTTGCATAAAACAACACATCTCAACAGCTCCTCCTTTGTTTTGTGGAACCTGCATACTTACATCCATCGGACCTCGCCACATTCTTTGTTTAATTGGCTGATTGTATGTCTTATGTTTAGCTCTTGCAGACATGGCATATTCAAAAAACATGAGTGTCTCATCTGCTTCCTCTTCAGCTGCATCATTATACCTCAATTCATCATTTTCAGGGCTTGCTGAAAACTCCTCCTGATTCCCTTCATCTCCTAATTTATTGACTGCAGTTTCAGGATTATCTAAAAGCTTCATTTTTTTAGTCTCCCTCTGTTTTTTCTCAATAATTCGTCTAGCATCTTCCAATTATCTAGAACGATCTTCAGCACGAGATGTTTCTTTCACGATCTTCCTCTCTGCCACACATCTTTGCTCCTCTACTTTGGCCCTCTCTATCTTAGCACGTTCTTTCTCTTTAACTACATCAGCCTTTGTTTCTTCTAACTTTATAATTGCCTCCTCAAACTTCAGCTTAGCTTCCTCAATGTCTCCAATTGAAGGCGATACTCCTCAGCCTTCTTTCTTTCAATATCAGCACGTTTCCTCTCTTCATTTACCCTAGCCTTTTCTGCTTCCACTTGCTTCCATGCTTCAACAGCCCAAGTTTCAATAGTAGGGTTATATTCCATGGTTTTGTGATAGGTTTCCACTACAAATACACTCTCCTCAGTAACTGAATTTTCTGATGGTTGATTGGTTTATGATGATCTAGGTTGAATGCTTGACATGTTGGATAAGTGGTTTTGAGGATTTGAATGTGTTTGTGGCTGTGAATATGGCACAGATTCAGTCATAGTGTTTGAACCTTGAAGTTGTTGGCTTGATTGGCTAGGCATTGGTGTTTGAGTGGTTTGGTAATTCTGATATGTTGAACTTGATTGAGTTGGGTTTGGCTGAGGCATTTGAGAGTAATAGGCATAAGGTTGAGGGATCAAGGAGGGTTGAGTCAATTGGTGTTGAAACACATGCAGTTGAGGTATTGGAAATGGAGTTATGCAAGGTTGAGCTAGCTGGGATTGTTGATGATTTTCAGATTTTCCAGCAAAGTGAGCTAGATGTGTTTGTGTTTCAGTGGAATGTTGATAAGGTTGTGGTTGATATGGTATCATGTTGGTGAGGCATTTCTGAAAATTATTAAGTATTTTAGCTAGAAAAAAATTGTCAAATGGTAGTAGAAATCACTGTTCAATGGCAATGAAAATTTTGATAAATGACTTTAGGATTTATTGATAAGTTCCATTGAAAATTGGAGGACAATTGAAGTAGAAATTGAAATGAATTAGACTAGTTAAATGAAAGAAAAGAATCTAATGCTTTAGAAATGGGACACTTGTCACTTGCCTAACCACGTCTTAAGTCATTATTTTTAATTAAAAGCCCCCTTTTTGTTGTCTTTCATAATGCTCTCTCTTAAAAAGCTATCGAAGTTTTATTTTGGTTTCCTCCTTCATTTTCGTAGCTTCTCATCTCTTCCTCTTCATAAGTTTTGATTCTCTTCAAATCTCCGTTCACCTTAAACCCAACCCTCTCATCTTTCATGCTACCCTTTCACCTTGCTTTCTCTTTCATTCTCACCAAAAACCTAAGCCTTTCAACCTCAAGATGATGATGATCGTAGGATATTGGTGAAGTTAGGGATTTTTATTTTCTTGAAGAATCTGAAGATTTGGTAGCTAAATTAAGTAAGTCATGTTTTAATTTTATGGGTTTGGTTAAATGAAGCATTTGTGATGATAGTTAGAGGTTAATCTCATGAAATGATGTTTTGAATATGTGGGTATCGTGAATGGTGAAGGGTGTGTAAATTTCTTGCTTTTATTGATGAGTAATGATTTATAAAAATGTTTTAGAGTTTGAATGATCATGACAATGAGTTTTGTATATGCTAGAATGTTAGTGAAGAAATGAACATGTATATATGTATATATTGATGTTTTGTTTCACATAAATGCTAAAAATGGGTTAGGAGTTGTTCATGGATGATTGATGTTGTATATGATGAGTAAGAAACTATGAGTTATGCTACATATGTTTTTAAGATGAATTGGTTGTGAAATGGGTGTTTTAATGAGAATTAGAAGTTGATGAGTATATAAATGCATTTATAACCTGTTTGTGTTAGTGGATGAGTGTAGAAATGAGTTGAAATGGAGTTGAGAATGAGTAGATGAAGGTGATCTTTGTATGAATTGTGTTAGGGTAAGATCTAGAAACAAAATTAGTAGTTAAGCTGGAAAATTGTGGCAGCAACATGATCTCTGAGTATGCTTCAGTGTTTTAGTCATAACTTTTTCTCTAGTTATCTAAATGGGATGGTTCTTGATTTGGATTAACCTAGAAAAATAGGGCCACATTTTTCATGAAGACTAGAATTTAAATTCTATCTTTAAGAGTCCCAAAAAGTGACATGAAATTGAGAACTGGGTATAGTACATTGTTGGATTAATGTATATGTTGTGTTTTGTTTTGAATGTATGAGAATGTGTTATATTTTGAGTGATTATAATCAAGTAGGGAATATGAAATGTGTATAGATGATGTTGAGTTGAAATTGGGTATATTTGAAGAAGTTATCCATCTGAGATGATGAATCAAATGAGTTGAGAATTGAGAGTGAATGAAATTTGATTAGTATTTGAATGGTTATGGAGTGATATTGCATTAGAAAAGGTGAATTTAGGAAGATTATGAGTGAAAGTGATGTTAGAATGGGTGTAAGACCCATTGGAGGGGCCTTGGAGAAGGAGAATTGAGCAAAATCCGAAGGACACATGGTCAAGTCGTGTAAATTGACACAGAATGTGTGTTCCTGATGCAAAAACACCACCAAACCTTAAAGAAACACGGGCTACCCGTGTGAATTCACACTGCCATGTGTTTTGACCCCAAAATGGGAAAATCTCATTTCGGATTCTTCACAGAAATTGTAGATCTAGAATTCCTCTTCGAAACTATCCTAAGATGACATTAATCCGAGATCTACAAAAAAATTTATGGCATTTGTTCCAAAGGATGTTTAGTTATGAAAGATTGACTTGTCAATGTGGTTCAATGAGATGTTTAGGCTTGATAGTGATACTAAATGAGCCTAATTGAAGTAAGGTTGAGTTATTAACGTAAGAAGAGTGTTCTAGGTGTTAGGGAATGATTCAAAGATCTTGATAATTGGTTATGAGACATGTATTAAGGATATACACCCAAGAATGTCATTGAATATGCATTGTACATATTTAATATACATATGTGTGCATCAATAGACACTTATACAATTATGCAAATTTGTGATATGTATATGTTTTGCATGATATAGAGGAACATATAAAGCGTCATCATCCAAACGTTTCCAGATCTTGGAAGCAAATGCTAATCTGAAGCATACTGTGAGTAGACCTTACTTTATTGTTGTTTTGTTTATATTATGAATTGAATGATCATGCAATGTGAATGTGTTGGTTTCGGACAATATAGGTCTGAGGAGTTTGATAAATGTGAGAATATTGAAATGCTCCCTGTATCTGAATTTGAATGAAATAAGTGAACACAATTTGAATGCTAAATATCGAACCACGGTCCGATGATAAATGTGTTCTGAACATGCATTTGCATATGAACAAAAAGTGATTCTCAACTTTAATGTTGAATGTCATACTAAGGTCCGATGACATGTGAAAGTGAATAACTGATTATATGTGATTAATAAACTTTATTACATGAATGCATACAAGATAAAGGCAGTTGTGACCAGAGTAGCCACTAAAAAAGAACTTAAAGCTTAAAATGTGAAAAAGAGCCTCGAGCTCAGAAAGTGATTAAGAGCTAAAGGCTCACTATATAAAATGAGCTCAGTATTTCCAATAGATACGGGACAATTATTAATGAACCCGCTATCCACAATATATACAGGACAGTTATAGGCACTCGGTCACAACAAAGTAATAACTGAAACTGAGTCTCATGAGCACTGCACATGCATATAGTATGTGTGTTTTAAATAGTCTAAATGATTTCCAAACGTGATAAGTGTTTGAAAGATAAATGGTTATTAACGCAATGAAGTGAATTATATGATTATATGAACTATACGCGTTATGTGATTGAGTGAGCCATCGAGGATGGTCACTCACTGAGTTCGCAAAACTCACCCAAAATTTACAATATTTTTTAGGCTCAATAGAGTACTCTGTTAGGCAAACAAGAGTATACCTACTGCATATAAGTGAAAGATAGAGGTCGGAATCAGTTCTCGTCTGCATTAGTATTTTCTTATTTTTGTATCGAATTGAGTCTTCCACAATTATTGTAATTTATTTATTCTATTATTTCTAGGTGTAATAACTTTCCAAATTGAAAATGTTTGTAAATGACTTTGCAATGTAATGAAATTACGACTATAAGTATTTTTGTATTTGTAATAGGCCTAAATGGCTATTGAAATTTTGATGATTGTATTGCTGTGATTGAAAATGTTTCTGAATAAAAGTGGGTCGATCCGATTGTTGATTTTTGCTTATGTTTGTTGTTTCAAAAAATTTGTAACGAGATTTTACTGACTGACTATGCTAGCATGCCACCCTTGCAGGGCAAGTTCTCGGGCATCACTCAGGATGTCAGGCACGTGTCTTGCAAGAGTGGGATGCTACATCAGCATTATAGTCAACCGAAGTTTCAACTCTTCAAAACTTCTATGACACTCGTCATTCTATCTAAATGCCACATTCTTCCTCAGAAGTTTAGTCAGAGGAGCCTAGATTAAAGAAAATCCCTCGACAAACCTTCGGTAATAACCAGCCAATCCGAGAAAACTCTGGATCTCTAATACATTCTTCGATTTCTCCCATCTCATTACTACCTCAATTTTCACGGGATCCACCTAAATATCATTCCCCGTTACTATGTGATCCAGAAATACCACTTGTTTCAGCCAAAATTCATATTTACTAAATTTGGCATATAATTATTTTTCTCTCATAGTCTGCAAAATTATTCTCAAATGCTCAACATGTTCCTCATTGCTTCTAGAATACACCAGAATGTCATCAATGAACACAATTATAAACTGATCCATGTAGGACTGAAATACCTTATTCATCAATGCCATAAATATAGCTGGGGCATTAGTCAACCCAAATGGCATTACTAAGAACTCGAAATGTTCATACATGTATCTAAAAGCGCTTTTTAGTACAAAAGCCTCTGCTATCTTTAGCTGATAATACTTAAATCTTAAATCGAGCTTAGTGAATACTCGGGCTCTCTGTAATTGATCAAATAAGTCATCAATTCTAGGTAATGGATATTTGTTCTTCACTATAACCCGGTTAAGTTGCCTGTAATCAATGCACAATCTCAAAGTACCATCATTCATCTTTACAAACAACACTAGAGCGCCCCAAGATGATACACTGGGTCTAATAAATTGTTGGGTCCCGATTCACATTAAGCATGGTTATTTTCTTTTGAGGTTTAGATTGATATTTCCTTTTTGTTAGAATAATTTTGGAATTTTTTTTAGTACTTAGTTAATAGAAATTAATTGGGGGAATTTAGCTAAAATTGGAATTTTAATAAGTTACTAGAATTTAAAAAAATTAAGAGGGTGTAAGGGCAATTTAGGAAGTTTGCATATGTTTTTAAGGTTAAAGGCTAAGAAGGAGGGCTTAATTGGTCTTTTTAGCTTAAGTAAAACAATAAGAAATGAAAGCAAATGGGCTAGGGCCGTAGGAAGTGTATGGGAGTCACGAAATTTTGAGGAATTAAGGGAGGAGGGGAAGCTTGTAGCCGTATGTGAGAAGACAAGAGGAAGAAATTTACTTATAAGAAGAGACTTAATGAAACGACGTAGTTTTGAGTTTAGGTTATTAAGTTTTCTTAAGTCATTTTCTAGAGACCACCACCGAAACTATCAAAGAGAGGAGAATTTCGAAACTTAGAAGAGAAAAAGAGAGGGAGCCTTCGGTTGAAGAAGAAGAAGAGAAGTAAGGGCCTAGGTTTTTATGCTTTAGAAAGGAAGGTTTAAGAGTTTTCTTGAAGAAGAAAGTGGAAAGGAAGGGTTAATCCTTCATTGGAGGCAAAAGAAGAAATTCGTGGATTTCATATAGGTAAGAGGATTTTCGAAATTAGTTGGTTATTTAGATAGGTTTTGATGCTAATGGTTTAGATAAGACATGGGTAAGGTTATATGGAATCAATTTCATGTTTTCTTTTCCTAAGGATTGTTAATTTTGTTATCTCTTTTAATATGGGATTATTATGCTTGATGAAGGTCTAGAGAGGCCATTGGAAGTAGAGGAGAGGCA
>JANKYF010000009.1:5843860-5858439 GCA_029829435.1 Erythroxylum hondense
CTGGTAGCGCTCAGTTTTGACTGTTTTCTTCGAGATAGTGTTTTAACCATAACTTCTTCATTTCAAATCCAAATCAAGCGATTTCAGTGGCATTGGAACCGTTAGATCGGAGGGAACAATTTTATTAAAAAGCCATTCCAAATTTTGTAGTGCAAGTTTTCCCCCAATTGTGGTCAATTATGGGTCTTCTATGCTTATGTGTACTTGTGTGTGTGGTCCGAATGTTGGGCCTCGGAGACGGGGTCCAACAGCATGTGTGAATCGAATTATGTTTGGATGTTGAGATCGGGTCCGACATTTTGGGAAGCTCGTCGCGGGCGCAGCCCGAGGGGCCACCTCGGGGATTGGGATCCGGGACCCGGGCCTAACAAAATGTTTGTGTTCCCAATGTGTTTGTTAAAATGTGAGATACATATATTGTGATTTGGTAGAGAATAAATGATGTGATAATTAGGATTAGATTTTAAATAATGTAGTGTGTTTGAGAACTGACTTTAGTGAACACATCGATGATGGTTCACTTATTGAGTTCGTAAACTCATTAAAATTGCATTGTGGATTTTTAGGTACTGGTATAACCTGGTTCTAAGACAATCTAGTAGCAACTTAGCATTTTCCATTTTGGAACCAAGAATGGTTCAAAGGTCTAGTCAACTAATACTAAAGCGTCTAGATAGAATATCTTGGTCCAGTACCTAGTTTTATGTTGTACACATTATATAGAGTTGCGAACTTTGACATGTCATGTATTGTATAAATAGGAGTTATGAATGTAATAAAACAATGGATATTTGTGTTTATCAATCACATGCAAGGAATGTAAAGACAATGTATTTTTATGTTCATGAATGAAATGAGAGAATTTAGTTTTTTCTTAAATGTTTATTTTCTATATAATGCCACGATAAGTGATGTGACTGCTCTAACATGTCACTTCCGTAGGGTATGTGCTCGAATGTTCTCTGGAATGTCGAGTATGTGCTCTATGTAAGTGGGATGTTATATTACTAGTGCTCTTTCATCTTCCTCTCTAGAGCACTAGTTAAAATAGTAGAAAAATTATGAAGCAATTCCTATGGAGTAAAGGAAAAGGTGACAAAGGTAAGCTAAAGTGAATTGGAAGCACATTTGCAAACTAAAGGAGGCAGGAGGGTTAGAGTCAATCAATAAGAAAAACTGATTTCTAATGACCAAGAGAATTTGAAGAATTTTAATTGAAAAACATTCATTGTGGATCAAATGGATTCATACCTATATATGAAAGGGTGAGAGTTTTTGGACTCTAAAGAGTAAGGACAACTACTCTTGGTTTTTCAACCAACTTCTCAAGATGAGGGAAGATGTCAAGCAGCATGTTACATGTAAAATTGGGGCAGGAAATAGAATATCTCTCTGGATGATAACTGGATTAATCAAGGGGTTTTAATTAATAATCAGTTAGCTAGATCAATGCTCGGAAGGTTTCCAAAAAAGGAAAAGCTTTAGGAGATAATTATGAATGATAGTTGGTTGCTTTCTTCAGAAGAACTAAGACTATTGCCTATTCCCCATTATAGAAACTGTAGGGAAGATGATAAATTCTTATGGGATGGAGTTCCTATTTTAGAAATCACTAACCGGTAGGCTAAGTGTCTGATGGAAGGAGTGGTAACTAGTGTAGGGTGGTGTTTTCTAACTTGGAGCAAGGCTCTCAAACCAAATGTCAGCTTTCTTCTCTGGCTAGCTAT
This sequence comes from Erythroxylum hondense, assembly GCA_029829435.1. Lineage (NCBI taxonomy): Eukaryota > Viridiplantae > Streptophyta > Magnoliopsida > Malpighiales > Erythroxylaceae > Erythroxylum > Erythroxylum hondense. Next base: position 5,845,588 of record JANKYF010000009.1, read on the forward strand.
GTTGAACAAAACTAAGTACTATAGATAGACTAAAACTCCTATCCTCTCCTAAGCAATGTATTCTTTCAGTGTGAGTTTGTTAAGGAAGTATAGAATAGAATCTCTAATCTTTGTGGCCTTGGAACTAGGCAATGCAATCTCACAGTTATCTTATTAGAGATATTCTAACTACATATCTCTAAATACAATAAAAAAATACTAATGGTAGCAATAGCAACTTGCATCCAGACTAGTTGGAAAGAGATAAATAATAGAAGATTTAAAGGGTTCTTTAATAGTCTAAGCACTCTTATAGAACTCTCTACGAGGAATATCAGGGAATAACTAATTATTAATCAATTGGGGCAACATAGTAGCAGAGGACTAGTGCTCTCTTGGAGAATATAGTCCTTAGGGAGTGTCTCTATTTCGATATCAATATAGTAAATAGAACTTCCTAAGCACAAATATTCCTAAAGCAACTCAAGCAATTCAAGCAAGACATAGCCATTCAAGTAGTTCTCGAAACAACCAAATCATGATAGTAAGGGAAAGAAGACTAGAAGGAATCACTCACCTTCGAAAGCTCCTAGAAGCGCCTCTCCATATCCATGGCTTAAGACTCCTCAACATGTCCTGTTTGTTTGAAGAAAGAAGAAACAAAACTAATAGTACTAAAAACCCTATCAGAGACGTAAATCTTTCGAGCTTGAGAAGGAGGGAAAGAAGAACAGAAGGAAAGATTCACCTTTGAAAGATCCTGAAAGTATCTCTCCTGGAGCTATTGCTTACCATTCAGGTAAAGGAACAAAATCTCTTATTTCAACATGAAGCCTGTTACGCATGAAGAATGAGGGCAAACAAAAAGCTTCAAATATCCTACCTAAATTGTAAATCCCTTTAAGCTGGAGATGAATCGAAAGATAAGAGTATAGCCATCGTTGCATCGTAGATTCTATAGAGCCAACCTTAATTGAGTAATCTTTCGAAGAGTTAAGAAAGAGTAGTACCCTAATTAGTGATACATTTAACCTTGCGTTATCATTTTGTTTATTATAATTATAATGTTGAACGTCATCATGTGAAGAAAGAGGGAGGGCTTTTCGTCTCCTCAGCTATAAACTATTCTTTGCTAGTTAATGAAATTTCAAATTTTAGAATTTAAAAAATAGTAAATTTTAAATTCTTGGAAATTGAAATAGGCAAAATTTATGCATCTCTTTCCCTTTCATAGTTATTTATTCTCAGTTATTAATATATATAGCAATAAGTATATTTGATGGTTGCAAAATTGTTTCGAGACAAATTTAAAAAGAATCTGATTCACATTCTGGTGTATCACTAAGGCTATTTGGTTGGATGTAAAGTTTTTAATGGAATGGAATGGTTATAATGGAATAGAATGTAAATGAATGTAATATTAGAAAATTGTTATTTGGGAGGAATGGAATGGTTCATAATGTAATATAGTGAAATGTTGTTTGGATAAAAGGTAAATTTATAATGTAATATAGTATAAAATTATTTATACTGTATAAAATGGAATGAGTTGTAATATAAAACTTTCATCTTTCATCTCATTTTATTCTATGCTATTATAAAACCTTCACCCAAACATAGACTAAGAACAACAAATATATATTTAAATAAAGTAATCATGTAGAGCAACTTATGTATTGTTCATATGCTCACCTCTTGCAAAACTTGATTACGTATGTATTGTTGTCAAATTTCTTTTCACTCTGTTACAGGTTTTATGGGAGAACCAACTCAAAAGCTAGCTCGAAAGGTATGAGAGCCTATAAGCCAATAAACCCCACATCAGTCTCTTTTATTACCAATGTGAGACAATTAAATCATAACATCCCACCACACTTTGTGGGGGCTCAGGCACCAGCGGGTTGGCTATGCGCTAGACCTTTTCTAACTCCGATCGAACACTACAATGCCAACATCACCACTTGTGAGTATGACACGAGGACTTGAAAGAGTGGTGTTAGCTCTGATACCAGTTAGTAGGTCCTAAACAAAGCTTAAATGAAACGAGTTTTGCTTAAGGTGAGAACAACCTGAATTTTGTTTTAATTTTTGCTTGCTTTGTTTATTTAGTAAAGAACTTTAAATAGAAAGCAGACGTAACAACTCATCCTAATCCTCACAACACATCCATGAGAATTAGGACTAAACAAATATTTGAAAATAGTAACAAACATAATAAATAAATGATCAAAGCATACTGACATGTTCCTTTGACTGAGTTGGAAGTCTGTTCTTCCAACTCTTTAAATCCAATAGCATTGCATTCAATGAAAGGCTTGGCCAATAATATGGACACGTAGCAACCAAAGGTAATGCGGACATGTCCACTGTTTTAGATATATCTGGGATTTGGCTTTGAGATTCTCGTAGACTTCTTAATCTCAACACACTCCTATAATCTTTTTACTTATTTATCGTGCTATAGTTGTCTATATAATACATAAATCAAATAATTTACATTGTCAGTTTTTATAAGATGAAATTATGTTGCGGGAATCATTAAGAATCCCAGATAGTTATATCTGAAAATTTGAATAAAGTCGAGATGACAGCGTAAATGTAAAATCATACAAAATAGATAAAGAAAGAAACGAAAGGAAGAAAGAAATAGAGAAAAAATTATAAATTACTTGGTTCTTTTGTTGATCTACATAAGAAAAGGGCCAAATATGTTGTAGTACAAGAATGTATGAAGGAAATGGTTCAAAAGTCTTGAACGAGATTGGGGCTTATCACCTCATGCTAGAGGCAGGGCTGGAAACGGCCTTCATTGTCATGTTTCGTCTTGACTTCCTTCGCAGCACTTCTAAGTTGGGCGACTTTGCTTTTGTGGCTTCCTTGGAAGACCTTTACGTAGTTAAACCAGTGTTAACTTTCTATTATAACACAAGTGTAACACAAATGCGTAGTTTCTCTAGTATATAGCATCAGTTCCAAAGATCCTTACTTTAAAGGGAGGAAAGGTTTGTTGAAATTCGGAACTGGTCTTGCGTGAGGAACCATTGTTCTTCTCAATTGTTTTAGTGCCTTCTCTTCTTCGATCTGGAATATTTGTCAAATATATGAGTTTATCATCAATGACAAAACAGCAAGCAGGAGTGACTGAAAACATACCATTTTTGAAGCTTCACTCTCCTCTCTATATCTCTTGTATAACACTTCCTTCTCCTTTACCTGGTAAAGAATACCACGGCTCGTAAGTCTTCATCTTTTGTGTTTTATATTTTTCTGACAGTAAAATACAATAACTTGCCTTTTGATTAAATTCTGCTCTATCTACTGCCCTATTATCTACATGAAGATTAAATTGTTGAACTTGAGTCAGAGGCTTCCGTGCTTTCTCTGGCACAGGAATTGGATCTCTACATGGAAATGGATAATAATGAGATAGGACTTGGAAAATTCTTAGGGCGAAAAATAATTGATTGATATGCTTCACTCACTCTTTGAGAATTGGCTGTGCTTTAAATATCCTCATCTGAAATTCTTGTTTTTCCAGTCTCTGTCTTTCTTCAGTTTCTCTTTGCACTTCCTCCTCATGTCTCACTAAACTCTCCAATTGGAAAGGTTCTGGTTTTGTGCATGATTTTGGCACTGGTTTTGGCGGAATCTGCATACAGAAAACGTACTTCATAATTACTACTTATCACACACACACACAATTCAAAATTACTTGCTTCTGAATCAGTTACATACCACAGGATAGTCTGTGGTATAAGGGTATGGATGAGCCTTCGGAATCCTAACGCTTTCCTCTTCGACCAGCTTTTCCATGAGGTCCATCAAAAGTCTTCTCTCCTTTTCAGCTCCTCTTTCCTGAAAGCATGCAAGCATAAACATAAGCCACTGGGGAAATAAGCAGCATGACCGTAGAATAGTCCAGAAATTGACCTCTGTGTGGAGCAAGAATGGATTGGGAACGGTGTTTCTTGGAATTGGAATAGTGTGCTGAGGCTCTGATTTCAAGGACAGCTGAAAATATATAGTGTCATGATAAAGGTACTTGCTGCAGGTACATTGTATCTTGTTTAATCTATAACAAGAGCCGAAATGCACATTACCTTGTCAAACAAATCAGCTACAGAAGCTGCTGGTGGAATCCTATCGTCTGTGGCAAAGTGAAATTCTTGAGGTATTGTGACATGCTTCTTCGCATTGTAGAATACTCCCAGTTCTCCTTTACTTTCAAATATCTGCACAGAACCATAAGTTGTACTTAGAGAGCCGAGGTAGGAATAACCTCAATAACGATTACATAAAGATGAATGAAATATACCTTCTTATTCAAAGGTCTAGCCTTAAACTTGGGCATCTTTGCAAGCTCCTCCTCAACTTCAAACGAACTTTTTACCCTTGCTGGACGAGCCCTCAAAGATGTATGCAGAACAGGTGTTTTAGGTTCAGTAAGTGATTGGGGCTTCCAATAACTATTCTGTATCAAGATAGCAAAATAGTCAGTAAATCTCGAGTCAATATTATGAGGATAATGTACCGCATATGATAAAGTGCTCAAAACCTGATGAGATGCTTCTGTAGAAGCAACTGAAGATGTTTCAATATTCTGATTCGCCCTTGCTGTTGTCTGAAAATGAAATTCCTGCATATGTTTGAAAAACATTAGCCCAATAAATTGAAGAATCTTAAATTATTTGGTTTATGAAAATTTTCAAGAGACGGCCAACCTGAAATTCGGGTGGTTGTGGTTTACTTCTTGATACAGATGGTAATGTTGGACCGTCGAGAATCTATGACAAACCGAAAAACCGTGTAAATGGACATGTCAAGAACTTAAATATTGAAAATGAAGTTTCTCTTCAAGCAAATGGACTTTGATGACGCAAATCATATAACAAAACAAGCAAAACCTGTACCTTCTTGTTTAACGGTCTAGCCTTGAATTTAGGAATTTTGGCCATCATTTCCTCTTCAAGCTCAACGGTACTCTTTACTCTGACAGGGCGAACCCGCTGAGTTGTTTCAAGTTCGGGCTCCTTAGGCCTGGTTAATGCGAGTTTATTCTGCGTAAAACAAGCAGCAGCATCCTGAATATTAAATGGACGGAATTTCCAAGAAAAAAGCTGATGGACAAAAGAAAGAAGGCAAGAAATTCCGGACTTTACTTGGGAAATAGATCCATTAACATTGGGAATTGAAAGATCTCTAGTACTTGATTGAAACTTTTTTATCATCTCTGCCGTTGAAATGAATGGAGCTGCAGCTGCTTTCTCTCGTATGTAAATCTTCAATGCAGAAGGAGCACGTGTTCGATAAGTCTTACGGCAATCGCAGTGATAACAAGTCATATATATTTAAGAAGGTTTGGCAGAGCAACAAACCTTCCTTTCCTCTTTCGACATGTTATTTGCAACATTAGGGTATGTGCTGGAGCTCATGCTGGCAAGTCCCAGCTTGGACTTATGTATCAATTGTTGCGGCGGTTTGAAATTAAGAATCTGAAAATTTTTGAAGAAAGGAAAAATCAGCTTGGACAGTAGAATTTAATCAAATGACCGTAGTAAACAGATAAATAAAACCTGTAGTACTCATTTACCTGCCTAGATTTCCCTCCTTCCAACTTCTGCCTCTTGATGGCCTGGTTCTCTTGGGCTAAACTAGGAGTTCCAGCAATACTTTTGACATTGTTGCTTCTACAATAAAACATGCCCATCGGTAATCATACATATTTGGGAACGACTTTGAATTAATATAACACTATTAGAAATGTCTACTAACTTTTTGGCACTTGCAGGTTTCATGCCTCTAACTATTGAGGACTGAGATTGACTCTTTGCCGATTTGTTCCTGGGCAAATTGGATATACGTTTAGAGGATTGTTGCTTCTTGGAACAAGTTACTAAGCTTCCATTGTTAGAAGACACTGGTGGCTTAGGGGTGCAACAAGATTCAGTCCGACCTTTATCCTTGTCACTCTCTTGTTCAGGCTGCTTGACCAAAGAAGCAGTTCTGCTCGGGGAACTGAAGTCAGAAAAGTGAAGACACACATGGAAATATATTTTGATTTGCGTCAAAATTGAAATTAATTTTTTTCAATAATCATGTCATAACTGAAATCCGTCAATTTTATATGATTATTAAATTAAATTAATGGCAGATAACATCTGGCAAAGAAAGAGCAGACCTTGCATCACTCTCATTGCATACAGTCTCTTTATTTTCAACGAATTTGCCTTCACCAACAGAAATCTGAATAGTGATCAAGCTTATGAGAGAACAATCAAAAAAGCACAACACTTAACTCAAGGTGGAGTTTACTATTTGGTTTGTTTACCTCTTCGGGAGTTGTTTCCTCCTTTTTCACAGTGGTTATTAGGACCTCAGATTGAGATCTATTCTCTGATGAACAGTTTGTAGCTGTTGAATGTGAAATTTCTGCGACCTGCAGTTCAACATCGATAAATCAGACACTCGTCTCAATCAACACACATTTTGGAAGTGACTGATACAAAAACTTCCATCACCTTCGGTATGGGTTCTGCTTCACTAAAATCACAGAGGCTCTCAACCTTAAACGAGCGACCAGTCTTAATTTTAGGCATGAAAGCTGCAAGATTGAAGGAGAAAGAACATTAAGCTCGATGGATTACGTTGTAACTGCCAAAGTTTAATGATCACGTACATTCCACATTCAGGACTTTGAAGAATCTTTATCATTTCATAAATTGTTTATTCTACAATTTCCTTATGTGATGGAAAATTTATCATCTGATTAACGTATTTTTTACACAATTTTGACAACCAAATAAACTACTGATCACTTGATAACCTAAAACGACTAATCCTTCGAATGTAGTGCATAGGAATTTCAGAATCAACTAGCCAAGCAAATATTGTGAATATGAAACGAAATTCTTGGAAGATAAAGAGTGAAACATACGGGAAGGAGCGTAGGACAAAGAATTGTCAAACCAGAGCTCTGCATTTCGTACATCTTCCTCCGACTCTACCTTGATGAAATCGAAGAATCGGGGCGCTTGGAACTCGTACATGTCGTCTATCATGATTGCGACTGTGGCCTTCTCAAGAGTACAACGTTCATTCTCCGCCATGAAAGAAGTTCTGGAAGTTTCTTCTTCTTCTTGAATGAGAGGTCTTATCTAACAAATTTTATGACAGAAAAGAGAGAGAGAGAGAGAGAGGGAGAGAATCTGTCGGTCGGTAGTAGGGTTGGGTGTGAGAGAGGGAGAGAAGATTGTATACCGTTGTTTGGAGAGGCTCTCACAAAGGATCTCCAACGGTCGAATCCATTTTAAATTGTCTAACCCAACGGCCTTATGCCCTATACAAGAACTCTCTCCCCAACTCCAACGGCTACATAGCACACGCATGTTGAGCGTCCTCAATACGCTGTCGTTTGACAGCTTGACATCTTTTTGCCTTTCTTACAAATAACGGTATGTAGGGTAACTTGTGAAAAGCAGATTTCATTATATAACTTATTTATCGGTCATAAGTTATGTATCAGTGAGTTACAAGTTTTATTCTAGACCAAATATATATTAATACAACTTCATAATATTGATAAATAATCATTATGCAAATGATAAAAAATGTCTATGTTGGAGGCATAAATATCAAAACAAAATATTGATAAAAATAATTTTGAGCTAAGGGAAGTTTCAAATTTATATTTTGATGATAATAAAATATAAACAAGATTAATATTTTTTTTTGACAATTAAAAGAAAGAAAATAAAAAAATTCAAGCGTGCAAAAGTAAATAGAGTTAAAAAATATAATACGGAAGAAAGTGAAGCATAAGTAACCGTTGAATCCGAAAGGAAGGAATTAAATCAATCATAAGCTTAAAGGCTTTTCAAATGGAAGAATGAAGCTATATGGACAAACATTAAGAAAGATTCAAGATTTTCAATATTTAAAAATTAATATAATTTTTATTATACCATGCACTTGATCATTTTAATGCTTTTAGCTCCTTTCATGCATAAGTACATAATTTTCAAATATTAACGTACATGATGTTTCATTCATCAAGAGAAATTAAAGTTTAATTTTTAAATATGAATCTTTTTTATCCTTAAAACAAAAACTAAGGAACTTTGTAATTGAGTTAAGCCAAGTTGTTATCGAAATAGGAGTGTCTTTATCTTTGAAAAAACTTAGATCATTGAAAATTGATAACATGTTTTTATGTTGTTTATTATGTGGGCTCAATTAGCCTAAGGGTTTGTATTAGTTGGCCAAACCTTATGCTTAAACTTCATACAACAATAATAATTCAGTAAAAGCCTCGATGATATATTGAGTCTAGAGAGGTTCAATAATACGCACTAATAGAGAGGCTATTTTTGATGCTTAAAGTTTATACAATTTAAGTTCTTTTTTTGGATTTGAATATTGACTAGAGGTTTGACTAGTTGATGCACCATAAGTTAATTGAAGAGTTTTTTATTACCTAACCAAACCTAGTTTCAAGAATTAGAAAATTTGGACATAATAGGTGAGTGCTAAAGTTTAGTGTATGGCTTGTGGTTTCACTAATTGATATCCTAATTGAATGAATATTGACTTGCTAAAGGGTATGCAATGATTAACCTATTGTAGCTAGAAATTGTCTATTATATAACTAGTTTGTGTGTTTAATAGGCATTCAAAAGTTTATTAACTATAAATAATTGGATTTTTGGCTATTGAACATCTTTATGACATTTATTTGTTCTAAATTAATATTTGAGAGAGTTTATTAAGTATTCAAATAAATTGAGAATTTGTTTTGATTTAAAATTAAGCCTCATTATGATTTGAAGTTAAGCCCAAGAGAATTAAAGTGAGAAAGTAAGGATCACTTGTGTTGTAATCTTAATTAGTGGCTATTCTTATTTCAAGTTAAATTCAAGGAAAGCTTATTGTTCATCTTTACTATAAATAAAGATTTATAAAAGGCTTACTCTTCACATGAGGCAAAGAAAGATATTTTAGAAAGGTTTCTTGTCACATAGGAAGAAAATGATAGAAAAATTCCAAATGAGAATTTTGAAAGTGGATGTAGATAAGATTTGTTTAGTAAAATACTATAAAAATTAGTATACAATGTCTCTTCCCTACTCTTACCTTTATGTTTTTGTGATTGAAATATTCCAAATTATGCTCACCATCAACTTGAATTTTCATGACATAATTGACTCATTTAGATAAATATTTTATGAAAACAAGTTATTCATTTTGCATATTGACTAGAAACCCTAGGTAAGAAGGCTACTTGCCTATGTATCTATACTAGCATCAATTTGTACCAGAAGTGTATCCTTAGAAAGATAATTATATAAAACAAGTAAATCCTTGCATAGATATTTCAAATTTTTTACCGCTTCGATATCCTAAATGGTCCAGTTCCATTGAAATTTTGTGCTGCATTTTACTTGTAACCTTTTTCATTTCTTGAGCAAGATTTTTTAAAAATACGTGATCAGATAAATAATTAAGTATGCCTAAAAATTGTTGAACATGAGTTCTATTTTTCAATATATCGGGAAATTGTTGTATTTTAGAAAGAATATTTGGTTGTAATCTTAAGAATCCGACTTAAGTAATTTGATTCTGCCCTATCTTCAACTCGAGTTTTAGGTAGATCAGTGGTATCAAAGCTCAAGTATGGGGTTGAGGCTTAGCCCCACATTGTGATTTCGACTCCCCATAACCGCGAGAGTGCTCAATGGTTCTTTGAAAGTTGCACAACCAAGCGGATGCGTGGTGGACTTAAGTCATTTGATTCCACCCTACTTTTAATTCGAGTTTTGGGTAGATCAGTCCTTATACTCAACAAGATGTTCAAGAATTTATTACTGAATAAACTTATAATAGTTTAGTATTGATATAATTCATTATCTCTAGTTCAACATCATATTGTGTTGATTGTTGTATTTTTGGTTAAAAAATTTCAACTCACAAACTAAATGGTAAAAAGTTTTTAAAATTCACAAGCACTCATTTTAGGTTCTATTAGGAACCTATAAGCGGTTTTAGAGTGGTCTTTTATTTGTACATTTCTCACAAAATTTTGAGAAAAGATCACTTGAAACATTTAGGAGTACCTATTATGGGTCCTTATAAAATGGAGTCCAACCATTAGGCCCAAATATTAAGCCCAATTATAAAGCCCAATGGGCTTAGTTGAAAAGAATCCCATATTGATTAATTTGATTTTTGGTGGCATAACTCATATATATAAATACATGCCCCAACCACACATTACAATACATACCATACCATAAACATAACAACAACTTTGGACTATTGCAATTTGGTCCTTATTTGGCCTATTTCCAATTTGGTTCTCTTAGTTTGGTTTATTTGCAGTTTAGTCCTTTCATTTTGGACCAATTGCAAATTAGTTCTTTTTGGAGACAAAGACAGGGTTTGGGAAACGTTCTTCCTCGCACGAGATTGGAGAGCTACACTGGGTAACCTTCTTTTGTCTATTGACAGTATTCGTCTAGTTTTATTCTAGATTTTGGTGCCTTTGGTTGTCTTCTGCACTGTTGTTGTTGGTTGTGTATTTTATATTTTTCTATTTCGAGATACATTTTAGGTGTGGTTTTCACTTGTTAGAAGGAGTAAGGACCGTTTGTGTCTATCCTTGTATTGTTGGAGACATTTGGTGTACTTGTTCTATTGATAGTGGAGTTTTTCTGGACTAGGTCCTGTGGATGTTGCCTCTCGATATTTAAGAGCGTGTTACCATGTTAAAAATTCAAGTGTTCTTTAATTTTGTTGCTTGGCATTTGTTGGATGCATTTTCTTATTAAATTTCATGACATTTTCCCTTAATTTCTGGATTAATTATTAGGTTATATATATATTTTTCTTGTTAAATTGCTTGGTTCACCTGAATTTGCACTTATAATTGTTCATGTTTACTTTGTAGGAATTGTATTTGATTTTTGTTGTAAAGGACTGTAACAACAATTAATCAAAGAACAGTTCAACATCAGAACAAAACGCTGGAACAGGTGGCGTCGTTTATTGCGTTGATGCAGAAGCACAAATCAATTGGGCAGTACATACAAACAACCACGGGAAATAAATCAGTAAGCAAAAAGATCAAGAAAATCAGCTACTGGAGAGGATTTAAATGCTGATCATTTTATTTGTTTTGTCATAAGATTGGAGATCACGCAACAGCTGGAAAATGGATTAAAATGATGTGAGGCAGCAAGTTACAGCGATTTTGGAGAAATAAATACAAAGGAGCTGCAAAGCACATGAAGGAGGAGATGCTAGGCGTGGATAGAAGATTTGCGTGGAGGATGGGAATTAAATAAGACAAAACATTAGCAGCTTATTACAAGAGATGGATCACGCATGTATGAAGAAAAGGGACGCAGACCACATATGAATGAAAGAAAATCATAAGAACAAGAGAGGCTCCACCAAAGGACGTGGGTGAGCAAGAAAATCAAGGACAGCTGAAGCATGCTGGAAAGGACGTGGGTGAGCAAGAAAATCACAAGACAAAGCCAACAAAGGACCCACCACGCATGCAAAATGGAAGCTTTTATTTAATTATCTGATTGGTTTGATGAACGTAAACAGCAAAGGAGGGCAACACGTGGAAAGACAAAATCAATTGGGGAGGCTAGAGGCTGGCGGCGCTTGCACAAGGAGCATATCACGAAATTGAGGGGAGCAATTAAAGCAAGCACAACACATGGAGGCATGCTCATGTAACAGCCAAGAGTAGAATAAATCACATGGGCTGGTCAACAAATCACGCAAGAGAGGAGAGGAGCAAGTTTTAAATATGATGGTGACCTTTATTAGTCTTGTCATGCTACAGCTCCAAGCCCCAGCTCAATGAATACATCGTCAATTCAAGCTACTTTAGAGGTGACCCACGCAAACAGTAAAAAGAGGGGGATTAACGTAATACATCAAGGAGGAGCTGGGAAGAACACGTGACACATCAGGCTGGTCAACAAAAGAGGAGCACGCAATGAATTGAGAAGCAGACAAGGGGAAATACAACAAAGCAACGCAGGAGGGCCACACCACATTTTATATGTCATTTTTTTAAAACTCTCCACTCACTTATCACTTAGGTGGTCCCACCAACCATTTGGCTCTTAATCTCCATTCACGCCTATTTGGAGGGGAGGCTCCATTTATTATTTTAGCACTCATTTAACAAGAGGAGAAGCATCAACGTAAACAGCGGAGGAGGGCTCCATTGAGAGGACATCACCCACTCACTACTCACTCAACAAGCATCAACGTGACAAACTAAAAAAAAAAGGTAAGGAGCTTTTCAAGGGGGGCTGGACACGCACTCAAGGATCCTCACCAAGCATCAACGCATATTAGGAGCCTCACCTAGCACTCTCCAGTAGACCACCTTTTGGACAATATTTTCATAGGATTCATTAAACCGAAGGGAACTCTCCACTGACATTGAGGAAGCATGCTAGTGGACGCAAGGTGGCTTGAGGAGATGAGAAGTCCAGGTGTCAAGTAATAAAAATAACAGCTGGTGGTGGTGAAGACATGTTGAAGGAGAGGAGGCAATATTGAAGAGCAACGTCACTATTTATTCTTCCTTTCCTTCTACTTATTTCATAATCACAATGCTTGCTTTTATTATTTTCATTGTTGCTACTATTATTATGAGTAACTAATCCTTTCATTCTAGGATTTTAACCGAACCCTTGATGTAATCTCGGTTAATTGGTATTTTCTGTGTTTAATTTCTTATGCCCGTTTTTACTTAAAGGTTTGATTATTACAATTTGTTCTTAATGCTTTTCATAATTTGATCACCTATGAAATTGATTTTCTTAATCTTTGTGTAACGTAACAGGG
>JANKYF010000009.1:5961036-5971058 GCA_029829435.1 Erythroxylum hondense
AAAAAATGGATGAAACGAGAAGAAGAGCTGAGGTAGGATATTTCATCAAATTAAATGATTATGATTACATAATATAATATTAATATTTTACCTAAAATAATAATTATAATTTTTGAGTATTGGACTATTGAAAGTTATAAAATCGAAATAAAACCAACATTGTTGAGAAGTATGGAAAAAGCATTAAAGGAATCCGTCACTTAATTTTAAATGAGTTAATATTTAAGTTTAAAATCAAATCCTTGATAAAATTATTTAGGAAATTCGTTGACTTGATAATACAAATTAAATGGGCTTTGAAATGGTTCCATTTGCCCAACAGATATACCTTTTATTCTTGGTTTAATAGATAAACGTAATGTTCACTTGCATTGTAATTAACCAAATCGATGTTCGAAGAAAATAGATGACTGAACCTTCTGATCCAACGCAAAGTTGTCGATCATTTGAACATTCTTGGTGAGGTGAGAGGTCTCTTTATCATTGGACTGACCAAACTTTCCATATCCCCTTCTCCAAGTGCTTGGTTTCATGGAAATCTTCATTGCTTTTTGCCATGCCTTTTAGCAAACGCTTTAATCCTTTCAAGGCCATCTTCCAGGATTAAAGGCTCAACAGCAAATGTTATGCGAAGCCAATTCTTCATTCCTACAGCTACCCCTATAACGTAAAATTAGTCAGAGTTGGTTACAATTAATGAATCAAACACGCTATAAATCAAGCAATACATACATACTTGCAAATCACATTTATGCTAAAGAGGATACTTAAACACGGTTAAGTTTACAATCTTCTTGACAAACCATACCTGGAAGAACTATGACTGACTCTTCTCTGGCGAGCTTGAGACAAAAGTCCATATCATCAATAATTCCTTCCAGCGCTGACAAATTTAGTTTTGCCTGAAAATAGTACTTCTGAGACATAACTATCTTCTCTGTGCTTAGCAGATAACATAAACGCATCATGCCCTCACCATTAAAAACATGGAACCTTCTGGTTTTCTTGGGCAACTAACGCACGGGATGCTTTCAATTCTGTCATAACACATGTCCGCAGCCTCTCTGAGTATACCATTTATCTTTGAAAAGAAGTCGTCCTTTGTATTTTCAAGGATGCCAGGAATTGCGCCCTAATACACAATATCCAATCATTGATTAGCTAATAATAACTACTTCACAACTAAATTCAGTGAGAAATATAACTTAATTCTGTTTCCCCTCAAAGATACAGGTTCCTCTTATCGCTGTACATATGATATCTGAAAGTATAATGAAGCACAAACCTGAATGAAAGTTGCAGGAGCAGGGGAGATGTTGAGATAACTCTTAAATGACTCTACAATCTAAACAAAACAGAAAGAATTATCAAAAGAGAATGGTTAAAAGTAGAAGATCACCATTACGAGTCTACTAGATTTTTTAGATTTAAACACCAAGACATGAATAGTGAGATACCACAGAACTGGAAAATTAATCTATGGAGACGAGAGTGAAACCGACCCCTAAATCTTTTAGGATGCCATTTGGATCAGTTGTCACCAGCCAACCCATTCGCCATCCAGGAACAATCCATCTCTTCGATATAGACCCTATTGTCAGGACAGGTACAATAGATCCAAAAACTCCCATAGGAACATAGGAATTACTTCCAAATGTGAGATGAGCATACACTTCATCTGCAATTACCAAAATTCCAAGCTTCCTGGCTGTCTCTGCTACCTAACGTTATAAGAAATCATCAATATTTGAAGGGACAAAATATCACCCATAAAAACATGATAGTTTAAAGTCCTATTGTATACACTTGTCAGCTTCCATCTTCTTAAATCCTTCAAATCACACTAGTGACTAAGAGAGCATGTCAAAACATAAATATTTCAACACAGCATAGAGAGAGTTGGAATAACCAACAAAAGGAGATGGATAATAATGCAAAGGAACATATAAAACGAAGGTGCTTCTTAACATGTCATTTCCTGTCTAGACAAGTAAATTCTCAAAAGAAGAGCGGAGAAAGAAGAAGAAAGAAAAATAAATTTCACTGACTTTTTTTAAATGTTGGTAGCTGAAGACATTTCCACAAGGATTGCCAGGATTTATGATAACCATAGCGACAGTGTTTTCATCTGCCAGAGCTTCAACAGCTTCCAGGTCAACCTCCCAACCCTTGTCCGGGAGAAGATCAAAATGACGAAACTCAAGATGACAATATGTTGCACGTGCTTCATAGTATGGAAAACCCGGTTTTGGAAGCAAAATGTTGGCACCAGGTTGAGCAAGGACTTGTATCGCAACTTCGATTGCTTGTATGCATCCTAGTGTAAGATAAATATCGTCAGGTGATAACTTGTATGGAAGGTCACGGTTAAGGTAATCTGCGACAGCCCTGTTTAAGAGACAAATTGCATTTGACTTAGACAAGAAAATGAAATATAGCCGAAAGTCATGCAGATTGTTCAGGACATAAGACTTTTGATTATTTTCTTAGAATGTCAACCGAGTAGAGAAAAGGCTCATTTTCATTTCAATACATGACGACATTAGGCTTCGTCAATAAATTCAAGTTCCAAAGGGGCACGGTAAGGGAAAAAGTTCAAAATATGGTCACAGTTTTGAAACCATGAAACAACAGCGGAAAGAAGTTGGTCACAGTTTTTGCAACTTTTGTGAAGCTGCGTTTGCATGCAAAGTTGTGGGTGAGATTCGGGTTTCATTGTGTCTTCTTTAAAATGTAGGCGATTCCACTAACATTGCCCTTTGCAGTCATTTTCAAAAGCCTTGGGTCAGTGAAATGGACAAAAAGAATTGTCATTTTAACGAGAAACTTGAAGTTTATTTATGTTATTTTCAACAAAGCCAGGAATTTATTAACATAGAAATGTCATCTATGATAATCTAGTGTAATGTGTCCTGTCTCTTACTGCGGCTGGTCGCCATCTGCAAAGACAACACACTTGAAACAAGGAGACAATAGATACGTACAAAATAAACTACATTGAGACCTAAAAATGAGCTCAACCGAGGTTAATTGATCTACTATGGTAAATGAAGGAGTTCCTTACGAACCACGAAAATGAAAAAATTATAAATAAATAGTGGGTTAGTTATAAAAAAAAACATAAAAATTTTCCATCTTTTCAATTATAGTCTAAATTTTAAAAAATAGCAATTAAATATCAAAATTTTAAATTTTTTTCAATTATAGCCCAAACTTCAAAAAGTGATAACAAAATGCTCAAATTTTTAATTTTCTTCAACTCTAGCACGACATTATCTGTTGTTCTCCCTCAGCCCTCAACCCTCAACCATTTGTCTTCTGTTTATTCTTTTAACCCCCAAACTACTATCGTATTACAGCGTAATAAACTCTTTGTTTTTAGTTCGTTCTCTCGACGCTCTTAATGTGAGAGCGTCAAAGCTGTGTAATATGAAATCAAAGGATGAGAGCGTCGAGAGAACAAACTAAAAATAAAGAGAAAAAATGAGACCAAAGCGTAACCTCATCGGGGTTGCATAATCTGATTTAGGTTATTTTTAAATAACGATATCATTTTAATTATGTGATTGAACGGTATCATTTCATTAATCTTTATTTGTTGTATTATATTAGTAGTTAAAGTTTCTGAAATACATGACAAGTCACGTTAGCAAACTTAACAGAAACATTAACGTCGGGCTAGAATTAAAAAATTAAAAGTTTGAGTATTTTATTGCTACTTTTTAAAGTTTGAGTTAGAATTTAAAAAAAATTGAAAATTTAGACATTTTATTATTACTTTTTAAAGTTCGGGTATAATTAAAAAATTAACAAAAGATTAGACTTTTTTGGGTAATTAACACATAAATAAATAAACACCCCACTAACTACAATGTATCATCAGGTTATTATTACAAAACGACCTCGTAATTTGACATAATCTCACACACATATATACACAAAATATCAAAACATCAATCATGATGTAAAAATCAACTGAATTAGAGCAAATTTGTAGCTAAATAGGACCGAAGGAATAGTAATGAATAGACAAATTTTACGTGAAAATATCCTAAGTTAGGGTAAAAACTACAAGCAAGAAAAAGAAATTTCACTATAAAATTAAAAGTACATCCTCTATCTATTTTTACAAAGAGAAACACTAACTCTATCATTAAATAGGAAAAACACTCTCTAAACTTTTGTTGGGATTTAATAGAAGAAGAGATTTCTGGGATGATTTGTTCTATAAGTAGGAAATGTGTGGGATGGCTAGCCATTTGGCCAGCTATCCTTGACTTTTGTGGATTTATTTCAACTTTAGTAGATGGTGCTTACCATTTTTGACAATTCTCTCACTTGAAGATTTGATTGAGAGTCAATAAGATCTTCACAATATTTTTTTACCTTGCTGCTTCGTATTGCTTACGCCTTTTTCGGGCTACATGAGGATCGACACCACATAAACTTGTCACCATTGATTGCTTTTGTCATAAAATCTGCTAGGATATCTATTGTACGATTTTTCTGCATATCCATCGTTCCTTCTTCCACTTTCTCATGAACAAAGTGATATTGAACTCAAATGTGTTTTGTCTTTGAATGAAATGCTGGATTCCTTGCAAGATGCAAATCACTTCGGTTATCATAAAACAAAATAATGTTCTCTTGTTTGCATTCAAGTTCTTCCAACATCAACTTCAACCACACTACTTCTTTACTAGCTTGTGTCGCTGCTACATATTCTGCTTCTATTGTTGACATAGCCACAATTAACTGCAATTTTGAAACCCAACTCACAGCTCCTTTAGCTAGTGCAAACATATATCCTATTGTGGATTTACTTTTATCAAGATCACCTGCATAATTAACATCAACATATCATTCGACAGTAAAATCTGGTCCTCCATAAGATAATGCGACATTTGAGGTTCCCTTGATATATCTGAGAATCATCTTAACAGTATTTCAATGCTCTCGACCATGATTCGTCATGTATCGAATAACTCCACTACATGTGCAATGTCTAGTCTTGTACAAATTATAGCGAACATTAAGCTTCCCACTGTTGATGCATATAGTACTCGAGGCATCTTCATCCTCTCTTCTTGATTGCTATGACTCATACTTAAGGATAGCTTGAAATTAACAGGAAGAGAGGTATAAATTGACTTACAATGTTACATGTTGAATCGTCGAAAGATCTTCTTCAAATAATTCTTCTAAGAAAGCCAAATCTTCCTATTATTTTTGTCTCGGTGAACTTGCATCCCTAGAATCTTATTTGCTAGTCCCAAGTCCCTCATTTCAAATTTCCTAGTCAATTGTGCCTTCAATTCTTTGATACGATCATTATTGGGGCCTGTTACCAATATGTCTTCTACATACAACAACAATACTATTAAATCATCTTTCTCAAACCTCTTGAAATATGTACAATGGTCTGCATTCAATATACTGTATCTAAGGCTCATGATGAAGGAATCAAATCTCTCAACACCTCGGTGCCTGATTTAAACCATACAGATATTTGTTCAACCTACAAGCCAATTTCTCTTTCCCTTTTTCTTCAAAACCTTCTGGTTGGAGCATATAAATTTCTTTTTCAAGATCTCTATGAAGAAATGTAGTTTTCAGATCTAATTGCTCAAGATTCAAGTCAAATATAACACGCATCGCTAGGACTACTCGAACTGTGGTGAGTCAAACCACAGGAGAAAATATTTCATTGAAGTCAACTTCTTCCTTCTGAGCATATCCTTTTACTACCAATCTGGCACGATATCGCTTTACTTGATCATCAGCACTTCGCTTGATCTTGTAAACCAATTTATTGCCAATAGGCTTTCTTCCTTATGATAGTGATACTAGCTTCCATGTCTTATTCTTATGCAGAACTTCAATTTCTTCTTACATTATTGCCATCCACTGAGATGCATCTGAATTATTCATTGCTTCTTAAAGAGTTGATGGCTCTCTGTCCTCAGTTAAAAGACAGTATACAATATTGCCCCCCATAATATAATCTGAATGTCAGCTCGGTGCTCTTCTTGTGTAAGTTGATCTTCGAATATTTGAAACATCATATTTGATTGGATCTTGCTCCTCGTTCTCTGGTGCAGCTTCAGAAGAATCATTTTGATCAAATTCCCTTTCCACCTATACTGTTGTAGTTTTTGAATTCTCTTTTGAAGTGCTAACATCTTCCATTTGCTCTTGATCATTATCTTCCAAGAAAATAACATCTCTGCTAATAACAATCTTATAGACAGTGGGATCCTACAAACGATACCTCTTTACTCCTTTAGCATATCTTAAGAAAATACATCTTTTGGATTTTGGATCCAACTTCATAGTTTCTTAGGCATTGAATATCACGTAGGCAGGATTTTCAAATATATAGAGATTGGAATAATCCACTGGTTTTTTGATCCATATATCTATCGGTGTCTTCAACTCAATTGCAGTTGGTGGAGCTCGATTCACCACATAATAGGCAATATTAACTACTTCTACCCAGAATTTCTTATCTAAGCTTGTAGTTCTCAACATTCCTTTTATTCTTTCTAACAAAGTTATATTCATCTGCTCTGCTACTCCATTTTGTTGAGGATTGTGTGTCGTCGTGAACTGCCTTTTAATGCCTTCTTGCTTGTAGAATTCATAAAATTCTTTACTAGTATATTCGCCTCTATTATCTGAGCACAAACACTTGATTTTCTTACTAGATTTGAGTTCCACCGGTTCTCTGTAAAATTTGAAAGTTGGAAACATATATGCCTTCCTGTTGATAAGAAACACCCAACATCTCGAATAATCATCATTAAATGATAAAAAGAAAGTTGTTCCTCCTAGGGACGTAACTGGTGCTTGCCATACATCGAAGTGAATCAATTCTAGAACTTCTTTGCTTCTGAACTTTGATGTTTCAAACTTCAATTAATGCTGCTTACTCATAATGCAATGCTCACAGAAGGGTAGTGATACCTTTGTGACCTGGAAGTAGATTCTTCTCTGCAAGTATCTTCATTCCTTGTTCTAACATATGTCCAAGCTTTTTATATCATGTCATTGCAAATTTGTCATTTAGACTAGTCACCGCAATAGATGCCTCTCTTTCTTTCAAAGTTACTCCTTTCACTATGTACAGATTTGCAACAATCTTCTCTATTTTCATAAATAATAGCGTTCCTTTCTGGTTTTGAATCTCAAATCTGAAACCGAGATCATCCAGTTGTCCTACAAACAACAAATTCTTCTTCAGGCCCTCTACATATCTCACATTTTCAATAGTCTGAGTTATCCCACCATACATCTTTAACTTTATGGTGCCGATACCAACAATCTTTTAGGGCTTGATCATTATAGCTGTATACAAATCCCACAGAGACAGATTCATACTGATGGAACCATTCTCTTCAAGAGTTCATATGAAAAGTAGCTACTGAATCGAGAATCCATACATTAACAAATCTTCTCTTATCTCCAATAGTCGTTGCCACTTGACAGACCATTGCACCTCCATCATCTAAAGTATTTGTTGCATTTCCTTGAGGAATAGAATCTTTCTTATTCAGATTCTAGCAATCCCTTCTTCAAGTGCCCTTTCTTTCCATAATTATAGCACTTGAAATTCTTCTTACTCTTGTATTTTGATCTATCGTGACTATGATTCCCACTTTGGCTAATCTTCCTCTCATCACTGCCAAGGCCTCCATTTGTTATGAATTTGATAGTCTGTCTTCCTTACATTTGGGCCGACTCTCTTATTCTAGAATAGCAGCTGCAATATTATTAAAGACTAGAGTGTCTGTCTTGTTTGTTAAATTGATGACAAGTTGATCATACAAATCTTATAGATTTCATAGTAGAAGTTTCGCACGTTCACTTATATCTATTATGTGCCCCAATAATGTGAGTTGGAAAAATAAAGTATTTAAAGTATTTAAATGTTCCGTTACTTAAGTAGATTCTGCCATACGTAAAGCGTATAGTTTCCTCTTCAGAAAAATTTTATTGTGGAGTGATTTGGCATCGTACAATTTTGTGAGATGATCTCAAATCTCTTTTGTCGTCTTCTTCTCTTTTATGCTTGACAAAACCCCATCTGCTAATACCAGATGAAGATTTGCAATAACATTCTCGTCTATCTCATTCCACTTATTATCATCTGCGAATGTTATCGACCTTTCGCTAATGGCTATTAAACAGTTATTTTTTCTTAAGATAGCCTTCATCTTCAACTTCCAAAATGAGAAATTACTCCCATTGAATTTTTCAATCTCAAATTTTTTTGTCATTGCTTCTATCACGAACAGAATTTTGGCTCTCATTATTTCACGTGAATAATACCCATATTTATAATGAGTACTCGTACGTATGAATAGTTTCATATATGTGAATAGTATCATATGTGTAAGTATGAATAGTAACATGCACAAGAATAGTACTGTATACTTGAATTACAGTAACTGCACAGTTTAATGCAAACAAAATGCGTGAATAATTTGTTGGTTGATGCCCTACAACCAATCGCTTTGGTTGTAGTTTAATGACAAATTATTTAAAGGCATTCTTTATATTGTACATGTATAGATATATATATATATGATAAAGTACATGGGATAATTGTACATTACAAATGAAATTATAATTATAAGATTTATATTACATTTATGTATTATTCCTAAATGTTCCTAGTCATTGTTCAATTAAGATTGGACATTAATAGAACGTAGAAAGACTAGCACACATTTTGTTTTTCCTTATAAAGGAAATAGTCAATTAATCTCATAGGTTAAAGTATAGAGATACTTAAACAAACGTGTGGGTGCTTGCTAGAGAACAAGTTCACTGAACTGACCTAATATGAGATATCCATTTGGAATATGTCTATGGAATTCTTATTGTGATGATTGTATAAGTGATCCTTTGACTTGAGGTCATCAAAGTTATCTTATATAGGGATTGCTATATTTTGATACTACTTATGATCTATTTAATCATAGGTCGTTTAATCGATATTCATTGGATGTAGCATGAACTATATGGAGATAGTTGAGTGATTAAGATAAGATTCATCACCCTAAAGTAATTAGGGAGAATGTTTCGTTGTTATTGATTAGTGTTAATTAAAGAAATCCTTGGCTAAGGTGAAATGATGCTTTGTAAATAGTTTGTCATTAATTGAATCGATAACTAATGGCGGCGAGCTAATATGACTAAACTCAAAATAGTGTAGACATTAATTTCATATTCTATGTCTAATCAGAACATTGTATAATGAAATGATTAAATTATATGAAAAAATTATGCACGGAAAGGTTAGTCAAAACTACTTTGACATTCCTAAATATTTGGGTAGTCATGATGCAATGCTAGATGCCAATCTTGATTTATGATTATAAATTGTTTAATTAGAGAGCTAAAGATAAATTAAAAGGAGTTTTAATTTATCGAATTTTAATTATGAATTAAAATTAGATTTTATAATCATTGCCAACATATTTGAAAACTTAATGGGTCTCACATATAGAATGAGTTGAAGAGAACAAAGTTAATTTAATCAAATTGGACTTGATTGTAAAATTTGAGAAACTTTATGATTAAATATGAGATACATAATAAATAAGGATCAGTATAAGATATTGAATCTTATATAAACATAATTGGTATTTAATTAGAATTATTTGTAATTCTAATTAAAGTTTAATTAAAATTAGAATTAATTTCAATTAAATTACTAAAACATCCAAAGCTTATTATAAATAGGCTTAAGTTCTATAGAGTTAGCACTTCTTACTTAACCCTCTCTATAAATGTTACAGAGTTCTCTCAACCTATTCTGTAGATATTGTTAGAAACCGGACATTTGTGCGATTATAGTGGTTAAGATGGATCAGTTTCGGGAACAGTTAGAGGGATATGACAAGAAAAATATTATGCTTCAAAATAAAGTACGAATTAAATTTTTGCTTTATTATGATTTGTGTTAATCATTTTATAGAATTAAATAGATCTTGGTTTTCAAAAAATCAAAAGTC
>JANKYF010000009.1:6057506-6070108 GCA_029829435.1 Erythroxylum hondense
CCAATTTGGTACCAAGTTTAGTACGGTATTCATAATATTGACTTAACCTTCTAGAAATCATACTATAATATACACTTGTTGAAACTCTTAATACCTGCAATTATATGAATCATATCTTGTAGTATCAAAAGGTGTCGATTCCATGAAGAAATAGATAAAAAAATTTAAACCTAACTTTTTCTAAGGTACTAGAACGATGATTTGAATGAAAATACTAAAAAAATTAAAAGAATTAATAACATCAAACAAATAAGCAAATAACAAGTGAGCTACCAAAGTGATTGGATTTATTAAGGATGAATGCTTAGGATTTATTATTTCATTAATTTGTTTCCCTAACTATGATATTTCCTTAACTTTAATTGAATATGAAAATTCTAGAATTATAATCTCTAGATTTACAAAACTTTCCTAACATTTTCAATTAGATTTGAAATTACCTATTAGACAATTAATTTCTCACACATGATCTCTTTTTGAATGATTTTTAATCTGATAATTATGACATTTATTAAATTACAAACTCTTATTGTATAACATAATCTAATTACTTTTTCCTCACTCTCTCGATTTATTGTCAAAATATGAGCATTCACAGTTATCATAACACTAGAATATGTGTTGAATCAATAATGATCAAAGTCTCAAAATAAATTCAGAATAGGACCTAATTTAGAATTTATAAACTCTAGAACATAATAAACATCTTGGAATTCAGTTTACACATCAAGTTTGACGAAAACAACAAAAGGAAGAGAAGAAAAATTTTGTTTAGAGCTTGATTTGGAAAGTTGTAAATCCTAGACTTTCTTCTTGATTTCCCACTTTTGATCCACTTTGGTATGTTGATTACCGTCTTTTTTAGTGTTTTAATGTTCTTAAATTGTTTCTTAGGGTATTGGGGTGTAACTAGGGTTTTTTGTTGAGACTTGTTTCCAGAACCCAACCCTTTTGCAGATATCATAAGACTTGAGCGAATCTTTACTACATCATACATCTTTAATACATCACTTACAACTAATATCATCATTCATATTTCATTACCCTCAAAACAAAAGGGTCTTATAAGTCACAATACATTATAATCTAAAAATCTCATAATACAGAAGTTACAAGAACTACAAATTTTCATAAACGCAACTAAACCCTCTTGGTTACAAAATATAGGTTGAAATACAAAATAGCAAATTTTAAGAATTTCCTTTAGACTCTTGCTCGCTTGACTTCTTAACTATCACCTGAGGAGGGGACAGAGAGGGGGTGAGCTTGAAAGCTCGTGGGTAACAATTTATAATAGAAGAAAGACAAGCAAAACTTGTGAAATAATTTATCCTTTGTCATTTGAAAACGCTTTCATTGAGTTTAAACAATAACACATGTTTCTAAAAAATTCTTGTCTTGTCAAGAAATCAAAATCATAACCAACACAATTTATGCAAATTTTTTTCAACTTATTCGAAAATCATGAATTCACTAACTTGGTCAAACATATCATGAGCACATAAGCACATCATAATGGTTTGGGTGGATCCAAACATAACGTACTACACATTTCCTATATGGGTCTTGTGTAGTTATGAACAGAACATACTACGCAATCCCATGTAATGGTCTTACGTAGCTGTGAACTTATGGGAGTCTGCGAGGAAGCTCCATGCCACTAGCGGGCCGGCGAGAGAAGCCTTGAAACAAGTGTACTTGAATTTACTTAGGGGACCACCACAAACCCACATAACACATATATTTCAAAACTTATAAACTTGTTGCCCAAACTGGCACTTTTCTTGCAAACTTGCTTTTCACATGCTTGACGTATATTTTGAAAGCCATTCTTGAAAACATGGTTTTATAAACATGCATTTTTTTTCCAAAAAGGCATCACTCAAATCATGTAACAAACATATAGCAGAATTCACACCCATCTATGAACAATAATGTAGCACATATGATGCAAATTAAAAATCAGAAAACTTCTTTGATTTAACGAAAATATTAATGGCTTATTAACTTAATTATAAACATGAAACCCATCTTAAAAATCCTTGCTTGTAGACTTGCTTAGAATGAGTTCTAATGAACGTCTCTTCTTTTTGCAAACAACCTGAGGTCTCTAAGACTCTTCTCTGTTGTATCTTTAATGTGTGCTCCATGAGCTGATTTAACTGAAATAGGCCTCTTCATCAAATGAAGAGATCCCATGGCTCAAATGGAAGGTCTTCTTGTCATCTACCTTTTTCCTTTCTTGATCAACTCCAAAATCTCTCTTATAGGCTAAGGAAATTGAAACCTAGCTTGGTTTCTCTTCTCTCTCTCATTCTCTTCTTCTCCTTTTATTTCTCTCTCTTTTTCATGACATTCCCTTTTTCTCTTTCTTTCTCCTTTTTCTTATTCTCTTCTGCTTCCTTCCATTTATAGGCAAGATAACACTTCTTCTTCCAATTATGCCCTTCCATTTATGCCTCATGTCTTTTACACATAAGTATCTTGCCAAAAGTGCTCTTGAATATTTTTACATAACACTTAATTCTAGAAGAATCTTTTCTATTGTCTTATGTTTCCAATGACATCAAAATCATTCAATTCGGGTCAGTGATGCGAAAGATACACTTCAAACATATTTGGACTGCTCTTGTCCAAATCAGTATATTAGGCACAACTTTTATCTAAACTTTAATCATCATATAGACAAAATTAGATTCCAATTTCTTCATACTATTTGTAGCTCCATGTCTCTAGTTCACCATAAATTAGAAATCATCTCATTTGAAGCTCTACTGATTCAGAAATCATCAAAATACTGAAGTATGTTTAGTGGAGTAACACCAGTTCATAGTATTCAAAAACACACACACTGTACTCGTCTCACGCTTTTCACTCAATCTCTCTCACTTCATTTCAGATGGCTACAATTTTTGGTGGAGATGTGGATAAATGTCTTAAAAGTCCAATGGTTTAAGAATCAAGTCATTTGAGTGTCTAGAGAAGAAGTTATGGCCAAAAAAATCCAATCTGGTTTTATCTTCAATTAAATTGAACCTATCGTGGGACAATTCATATAACTTTCTCTAAAGATATCAAATTTAGGTATTCTTTATATGGTTTAAAAGAAGACTTCAAGAACTACAACTTTAGTGAAGACCTCAAAGACAAATTTCATCTTCTGAAGGATAAAAAATGAAAGAGAAGATATAAGATGAATAGTAACCCAGAAGATGTGTATGAACAGTAACACAGAAGATGTTTTACACTTAACATAACTTTCTCTAAAGATATTAGATTTAGGTGTTCTTTAGATGATTTGAAAGAGAACTTCAAGAGCTAAAACTTTCATGAAGACCTCAAAGATAAATTCTATCTTATGAGTTGTCGAAAATGGAACAGAAGATAGTCTAAAAAGACGGAAGATAGCAAAACATAGACGATAGTAAAACACAGATGATAGCAAAACACAGAAGGAGATGACATCATACAGAAGAAGATGACGTCATCATAGAAGAAGCGAAATACAGACGATACAAAAAAGAAGAAGATACAAAACACAGAAGAAGCAAAACTTAGACAAAGCAAAACACAGAAGAAGATGATGTCATCACAGAAGAAGGAAAAACACAGAAGATATAACTCCTCTCTTGCACGTCTCCCTTACAAGGACCATGGCTTTCAGCCTAGAAGTCCAACAATTCTATACTATACATTGCTAGAAAGCTAAAAGAAATATAGACAACTTACTAGTAGACACATCTTCTCTAATCTAGCCTAAATTAGCCTAGATTAATCCAAATTTTCTATCGAGTACAGAATATGAATTTTCTACATTCATTCATTGTACTGCACCCAGTTCTTAACTTCATGAAAACTTGTGATTCTTAAAGACCGAATTTAAATTCGATGCCTTCCTAAGAAATGTAGCCACAGGTTTCTAGTTTAATCCAAATTAAGAATCATCTCTTTTGGATAACTAGAGAAGAAGTTATGGCTAAAGGACTGAAACTTACTCCTTACACAATTTTCTAGATCTAACACCCATTTTGTTTCAAAATCTTTCCTTAACACAAATCATACTAAGACGACCTTTTCTACTTCATTTACTCCTCATTCTCGACTTCATCTCAATAATATCAGAAGAAAATATATATAGTCTATGCTTAATCATGAACATTAATAACAGAACATACCCGTATGTACCTATTCTTCGTCCACTTACTACACAAATACAACTTCATTTTTTTGGCTTTAATTCTAATTCTAACTTTCACCTTAATTCTTTTCACTTCAAAATCTTGTATCTACCAGAAACACCTAAACAAAACTTGGACATATCTACATTTCTCATTCGCTACTTTACCCTTGCCTATCATTTTTTAGTTCAAAAATTTTCATTCATTTGCTCTTTACTCATGACTACTTGCCAAAATTTCTTTTTCAAATAGTTCTAACTTCCATGAAACATTCGGGGTCCAACATTTTTTTCCCTTTGATCAGTTCCAAAAATGCCCCGAAACCTTAAAACAAATGGAAAAAGTCACATTTAGGAAGTCTCTATCATGATCGTGACTCTGGAAATTTTCTCTTTGTCGTAATTGTGACATGGGAGTCATAATCCTTATTCTTCAAATTTTTTATTTCCACCACTAATAAACACATCAAACACCTCACGAAACATAACATTAAGATCGAAATCATGCTCTAAACTACACAAACACTTATAATATAAACAAATACTCATATTAAGATAATTCTAAGCCTATACATATGATAATCATCTAATAAACACCTAAAAACACACTAAGATACCTATCAAAACATAGTATAAACTACACCTATCAACATCCCCACACTTAAAATTTTGCTTGTTCTCAAGCAAAATTAAAAACACAAACTCAAACAAATCAAACATAAACACATAAGAATACATTCATGTAACATGCAATAATAAGACAATGACATCAAACTTTACGGAATCAATTTAACCGCAAACATTAATCATTTAAGTTATGCTAACATACTAACTTATGCATTTTATGGTTAAGCACTTTCAGTTGAATAAACATATTAATCAGAACATTAAAATCATGTTCATTCACCTCTAGCACTTATACATATACATTTATAATTAATAATAAAAATGCAAATATCACCAGATATTCCTTCATGAAAATTTTTAATAAAAGACCACTTTTTTTAAAATTTACTTTATGTTAACCTAGTATTTTGATGCAAAGGCAAACACCTTGTTATAAATGTCTCTCGGTTACTTAACTAGGCCACATTTTTTAATTATTTAGCTTAGTTGGAATGTCATTCTAGCCTTTTGATGCGAAGACAAACATTTTGTCGTGAACGTCCCTGGTTACTTAGCTATATCACATTTTTAACTAGCTATCAGCTTTATTCATAACATAATATTTGTTTCAAAAGGGCCAACGAAATGGTTATTTATTTAACACTCATTTTTTATTTATTTAACATAGCTGACCTCATTTCTTTTTAGTTAATTGTCCTCATTAAAGGTTACTAATGATGCTAACTCATTTAATTGACTTATAATTATAAATGTATACAAAAAATTTCCTAAGGTGAAAAAAATAAATGTCATATCCTAATTAACATGCATCATCCAAAGATACTTAAAACATAAAATTCACAAGTCAATATGTCTTTTTAATTAAATGATCATGTTCAAAGCTAAACTAATTCCTTCAAATTCTTGCCATTGACATATTCACACAATTCACACATATGTAACATATGTTTATGCAATGTTAACCTAATCAAAACTAAGACAACATGATATGCAAAATTCATATACATATGACATTTTAATTGTAACATGCCAAACCCAAAGAGCATATGCCCAAACATATTAGAGGATTTTTTAGAACATACCCTGTGAGAAAGACACATTAGAATAATCACATTAACTAATTTAAGACATCACATATATCACTAGCATTTCAAATGATCAATTCTTCCCATTTCATTCACAAACAACAAACTTACATTGTATCATTACAATTCATAGTCCATGTATATAAATTACATAACATTTGCGAGTTTAACCTCAGTTACAAAATTTGTCCCATGAAAAGGGATGCTAAACCAAAATATTCTAACTAGACTCCTCAGTATTAGTTGATCAGACCTTTAGGCCATTCTTGTCACCAAAAATGCAAGTACTATAACTTCTACTCTATCACCTTAGGAGCTAGAACTCCCTTGAGCTTGAAAATCAATGTTGCAATTTTGATGAGTTTGCGAACTCAATGAGTGAACCATCATCGATAAGCTCATTCCAATCAGAATATAAACTAAGTACATATCCCAATTTAGTAAGCATATCACATCATCCAGTATTGAATGCCACATCACATTTTGTCATATTTCAACAAATACTATATACCAATATTGCATATCACTATTTCATAACAATTTAATGATACATCACAATCATTCATTTGATATATGTATAATTTTATAGGCAAATGCAGATGTGATTGCTTTCTTATTTTATTTTGTTATGACCGAGCGCCTATTAACTTAATTATTATCTCGTATCCATTGCAGATAACGAGCTCATTTCATTTACTACCTCGTATCTGTTATAGATACTGGGCTCATTGTTATCTATGTTTATGGCTCTTTGTTATCTATGCTTGTGGCTCTTTGTGCATAATCTTAAGCTTAAATCTCTTTCTTACGTTGATCACTCCAATCACAACTCCTTTATCTGATCATGTTGTTAGGTTTTGATCATGCATCTGATACATAATATATATCAAATATATGCAGCAGAAATAAAATGGAACCTCAAAAACCAGATCTACTCATGCATATATATATAGAAAAACAAAAACATAACATGTAAGAAGTTTACATATCTTTTTGACAATCTCCATTCTTTAATCTTCTTTATGTTGGGTTATCATAAAGAACAACAATCAACATAGACCATCTCTAATGAAAGTCCATATGAAGATAGAAGGATGAAACCTCACTAAGAGATGGCTAGAATTCTTTCTTTGTGCTAGCAAAGACAAAAACTCTCGAGAGAGTTAGAGAGAAAAAGTTTGTGAGTAATAAAAAAGAAGATTTCTTTTTCTTCTTTTGTGTCTTACACAAGATGTATGAAAATCTTCTCAATGTTTTGCACCATTTGGCCTTCTATAACTCCCATCACTAATGGAAAGTTTTGGGAAGTTAATGGTCATAAATAACATGCATTAATGGAAGTTATGGGAAGTTAAAGACCATGAACAACATGCATTAACGAAAGCCAACAACATTTTTTTCTAATCGATTCCAAGCAACGTTTTCTACCATAATCACATCGCGACCAAAACACTCTCTCATATCTTAAATCACCATTTAAGACCATTTTACTCATCCTTCAGATCTCCTATGTGTGTGACCTATCAGGTTCCCGGTTATGTTGTCCACTTGAATTAACACTTAATTCAAGTAAGTCAAGAGTAGTATTTAGCAACATGTCCTTACCCCCAATTGACTAAAAATTTAGTGGTTTGACTATGAACCCTTCCATAAGTAATGTTTCTATACAATTCGTCCTTTCACCATCTATACCCCACTTGGTTCAAAGTATGGTCAAAGTGTCAACTCCCATTAGGTTGACTATGCCACACCTAGTCTAAGTGTTGTTAGGTCTTGCCTTGAGGATCTCATTATTCTATGTATCATTGAAGACTCTCTTCATGATACATATTAGCTCTGGCTAGAGACTCCTAAGTAATGACCTATAAGAGGTCGTAGGTATCATCTCCTTCTATCAGGAGTGGTGAATCCTTGATTGACTACTCATCTACCTCTAAATACCTTAAGCTGTACTCAATCACCACCCTATGAGTAACTCTTGAAAGGCATCGTTGAATGGAGTCAAAGCATAGGATCAGTATCTAAGATATCCTTGTATCACCTCAAGTCAAAGGATATTCGCATTGCTACTATGATGAGACTATCATTGACACTGGGCTAGAATATCCATATGATTGTCTTATAGTAGGTCAATCCAATGTACTTACTACCCTTAGTAAGCATCCATATGTTAACTCTAAACAACTCATGTCTACAACTTATGAGATCTACTGCTTGATCTAATCAAGGAGTATAATATGTGCTAATCTATCCAGATTAATGATATCCCATCTTATCAATCCTATGACTAAGGAAAGTTTAGATACTAATATAATTACACAAGATAGGAATCCCATTATCATGATCTGATTTCTCCATGCTATGTTTTGCATCAAGGACTTCATTAAAAAATGTAAGATCAACATCAAATCCATAAACGAATGAACATCAAAATTATGAAAAATGCTTTTATTAATCATAAAATAATTTGTACAATAGGTGTTAAAGGTGATTGCCTTTAAAGCACTTCTATAACAAACTCCCACTTGCACTAAATCTAATCGCCTTGAAATCTAATACCATAGGTGTGTACATGTGACATAAAACTCTTTTGGGAAATAAGCTTAGTCAACGGATCAGCTATATAATGATTGGTGGGAACTCTCTCTATCTTGACATCATTTCTACCAATGATCTCTCTAATCAAATGGTAGCGCTTGAGTACATGTTTGGACTTTTAATGAGACCTTGATTCCTTCGTCTACGCTATAGCCCTGTTGTTGTCACAATATAACTACACTAAGTCAGCGATGTTGGGAATCACACCAAGTTCTATGATAAACTTCTTGATCTAAATCATGTCCTTTACCGTTTCTAAAGCTACAATGTACTCCGCCTTGTCGTCAAATCAGTAGTTGTCTCTTGTTTGGAACTTTTCCAACTGATTGTACCATTATTCAATGTGAACACATATTCAGACTGCGATCTGGAGTCATCCTTATCGGAAGCTAACATCAATCTTCCTGTTTACCACAAGATCAACATCTCCATATATCAAGAGTATATCTTTAGTGCTTCTCAAGTACTTAGGATATTCTTGACAGCCACCTAATAACCCTCACTAGAGTTTGACTAGTATCTACTTGTAACACTTAGAGCAAACAATACATCGGGTCTAGTATATAACATAGCGTATATGATTGATCTTGTAGTCAAAGCATAAGGAATCAAACTTATGCGAGTCCTCTCATCTTGTGTCTTTGTACACATAGATTTATAAAGTGTAATCCTATGTACCATGGGAAGATAACCTCTCTTGGACTGCTCTATGCTAAACCTCTTTAGTATCTTATCTATGTATATAGACTGAGAAAGACCAAGCAACCTCTTAGATCTAACTATATAGATCCTTATCCCCAAAATATAAGTTGCTTCTCTATGGTCTTTCATAGAGAAGTTCTTAGCTAATCAAATTTTTATTGATTGCAAAGTTTAGACATCGTTTACTATTAGTAATATGTCATCTACATACAATACAAATAACACAATTGCACTCCTATTAACCTTCTTCTACACACACGACTCATCCAGATTTTGTGAGAAACCAAACTCTTTGATTGTCTCATCAAATAGGATATTCCAACTCCTAGATGCTTGCTTTAATCTATAAATGGATTTATGAAGCTTGCATACCTTTTCTCCATTCATAGATATGAAACCATCAGGTTGTGTCATATATAAATCCTCAGTTAGGTTTCCATTAAAGAAAGCTATCTTCACATCCATTTGCCATATCTCATAATCATAATGAGCGGTAATGGCTAGGAGTATCCTAATGGATTTAAGCATAGTTACTAGGCTAAACATTTTTTCATAGTTAACACCTTGCTTTTGACGATAACCTTTAGCTACAAGCTTAGCTTTATGGGTAACTGCATTACCCTCCATATCAATTTTCTTTTTAAAAACCCATTTACACCCTATGGGTTTTATCCCTTCGGGTGGGTCAACCAAAGTCCATACTTGGTTTTCATACTTGGAATCCATTTCAAATTTCATAGCTTGAAGCCATTTGTCAAATTTTGAATTCTTTAGAACCTCTTTATAGGTAGTAAGCTCATCATCTTCTATGAGCAATACGTCATTAAGTTCGCTTATGAGAAATCTGTATCTCTCGAGAACCTGACATATCCTACTTGACCTATGAACTTCTTGTGTGTTAGAAGGTTAAACTATGTTTCATCTTCATGAACAGTTATCTCAGGTCCAAGCATTTAATCTACTTTTATTTGAGCATCTTGAACTTCCACATTTTAAAAATTGCTCCCATTGTCTTCTCTTATAAGAAACTCTTTCTCTAGAAAGACAATATGTTTTGAAACAAACACCTTTATTCCAAAACATGGTATAACCGATATCCTATAGTTTCTTTAGGATATCCTATAGATAGACACTTGTTAGATTTAGCTTCAGGCTTATCCAACTGAATCTGTTTCACATAAGCAAAACAACCCCAAGCTTTCATATGAGAAAGATAGGGTTTATTGTTAGTCCTTATCTCATATGGAGTAACATTAACTGACTTGGATGGGGCTCTGTTTAATACATAAAAAAAAGTTTTGAGTGCATACCCCTAAAAGGATTTTGGTAAATTCATTAAACCCATCATGGACCTCACCATGTCTAACAAGGTTTAGTTTCTCCTCTCAACCACACCATTATGTTGTGTTGTATAAGGTAGAGTCCACTGAGACAATATTTCATTATCCTTGAGATAATCTAAAAAATCTTAGCTTAAGTATTCACCACCTCGATTCGATTGAAGTGATTTAATACTTCTCTTAAGTTATTTCTCAACTTTATTTCTGATTTCTTTGAACATTTCAAAGGCTTTAGACTTGTATCTTATAAGCTACATATACCATATCGAGAATGATCACTATCAAAGGTAATGAAGTATATGAAACCACCTTTGGCATGTATGGACATCGGACCACATACATCAGTATGTATTAGGTCTAAAAGACCATTAGTTCACTCACCCTTTCCCTTAAAGGGTAACTTAGTCAACTTGCCTAATAAGCAAGATTTGTATGTGTCATATGATTTATAATCAAATGACCCTAAACTACCACACTTGTGTAGTTTAAACATGCATCTCTCTCTTATGTGGCCAAGGAGACAATGTCATAAGTAAAACGATTTCACATTATCTCATTTTATTATTTTGTTATTATTGATATTTAGAACCAGATTAGACATATCCAATATGTATATACCATTTCATAATGTACCTAAAGCATATAACATTTCCATTCAAATAAATTGAACAACCATTGTTACTAAAATTTAAATGGAACCTAACTTTATTAAGACTAAAAAAGAAATTATATTTTTAGTCAAAGCTGGTATATAAAAACATTTGTCCAATTCTAGTACAAGCCCACTAAGGAGTGTCTTTACATATCTGCCTATAGCTAATGCAATAACTCTTGCTCCAATAAAATTTGCCCATTCACAGGTCTGACTCTCCCCTATTGAGTTATCTACTGTTCCTGAGGCTCTTTATGTCAATATAAATGTTTGATCCATAATTATTATCTAATGCGTATATGTTGTTATCAAAAACAGTATGAATATCAATAACATGAATACCTGAAGTAGATAGGGCATCAGATGCCATATTCTACTTCAAAGACTCCAGATAGGCCTTGCAGTTTCTCTTCTAGTAGCCATCCTTGCCATAGTGGAAGCAAGTTCCTTTCGAGGCAGCCTTCTTTGCTTTCTTGATACCTCCCTTAGGCCTTGCAAACTTCATCTTCTTCTAGCTCTTTTTCTTCGAACTATAAGAGTCCACCAATATCACAACCTTGTCCTTGTGGACAGATGGCTCAACTGCCTCGAACATGCTAACCAGCTTAGGAATAGTACTGGATATATTGTTCATCCGATAGTTAAGCACAAATTGTGAGTAACTATCGGTTAAACCTGTCAAAATTAAGTTAATACTTAATTTATGATCCAAAAGAAAACCCAAGGAGGCTAACCGCTCGATGTAGTCATTCAGCTTCAGTGCGTATTGCACTAGACATGTCCCCTTAACCATCTTGGAGTGGAAGAGCAATTGCGAAGTCTTGAACCTTTCAGACCTTGCTTGCACATCAAAGAGCTCCCTAAGATGATAGACTACGGTATGAGCATCTATAGCCTTGTCCTACTTTTTCAACTACAGTGACATAGTAGCTAGCATAATACAACTAGCCATCTCGCTATCTTCAAGATGATTCCTATATGCCCTCTAATCATCATCAAAAGCATCAGCAACAGGGGGATCGGGAAGTGGTTCTTCTAAGTCTTAACCAAGCCTCTCAAACTTGATAACTATTCTCAAGTTCTTGAGCTAGTCAAGGAAGTTTGGTCCAGTCAACTTGTTAGCTTCCATCAATGATCTTAGATTCACACTAGTAATCATAGTGTTGACTCTGGTAATAGCAACTTATCATCAAATAGAGAAAA
This sequence comes from Erythroxylum hondense, assembly GCA_029829435.1. Classification (NCBI taxonomy): domain Eukaryota; kingdom Viridiplantae; phylum Streptophyta; class Magnoliopsida; order Malpighiales; family Erythroxylaceae; genus Erythroxylum; species Erythroxylum hondense. The sequence continues at coordinate 6,069,891 of JANKYF010000009.1, forward strand.
ATTAGAATGTACTTAAATGTATGTCTATAAGGACTTTAATAACATGTATTATGGCTCGCACTATTTTCACAAATTTATAACCCTCAATATAAATCTGAGAGAACTTGCTGAGAAATCCTCCTAGTAGGTCGATATCCAATATCTCTAAGAATGACCTTGGGTTTGCCTAACAAGCCACCTTAGTTTAATCGGTAGGTATCGATGTAACATCCCATCAC
>JANKYF010000009.1:6099519-6118168 GCA_029829435.1 Erythroxylum hondense
TATGCTATATAGAGTTTCATACAAAGGATTGTGAGTTCATCTTGGAGGTAGTCTCGTTGATGTAAGAGGCAGATACTACTTTTCCCTTTAGCTTCCTAACATCAATTGGTGGTTGGTTTCTTCTATGAAACCTATCCTCTACTCATCATTATCATCACACCCAGTCCGAAGTCCTGCAATAAAGCAAGGTCTGGGGAGGTCTGATAGTATACAGCCTTACCCTTACATAGTAGAGTGGCTGTATCCGGTAGATCCACATACAGATGTAACATGAAGATATGACAAAAAAAAGTCAAATAAATATAAAAGATGTAAAAAACTAATAAATAATTAAAATGGAATAATAACAGTTTCAGGAAAAAAAGCTATAGATCTTCATTATATGATGTAAGTTTAGAAACAAAGTTATTAAGAAAATATTAATACAAATATACCTGATATGTTGCAAAATTCTACTTATACCTTATATGTAGCAAAATTCTGGTCACCACTTCTCGAATTGTGCAAGTTATCCTTGTACGGGGACTATGCTAATCTACTTTGCCTTTATGTTGATAAATGTTTGATGCCTTGCTAATCTCATCATTGCCAAGAAAAAGCTTTTTATCTACTAATATATAGTACTAATTAAGTTATTCAGCCATTTTAGGAATCGCATAGCTTTTCAGGTTCAAGATTTTTGGCCAAAATCAGAATCTTTGACTTACTTTCTAAGTAATGTCTCCTGCTAAATAAAGCATTTAAACTTCATTATGCTTCCTTAGCTCTTTAGAAAGCCTCCTAATATGGTTGGGATTCTCTAGACTTTGGCATAGCTCGAACACATGGAAACGGTTGGCGTCTTGACCTCTATAGATCCTTAGTTTCGACCTGGCCATTGTTGTTTGATTCTTCATCATCCTTACCTTCAATGAGGTGAGTACTTTGGTTCTGTTCATCATCTTACAATACACTGAGTACAGGCCTAAGTATTGTCCAATTTCTCAAGAATTTGCAAGGATTTACTTGTTTCTTTCATTGTTTATCCTCTCAACAATATAGACAGTATTGAGGCTCATATTAAAAGTTTTGTAATCCTAATGAAGGAATACAATTAATCAATAAATAGTACTTCAAATTGTGGAAACAATAATCCTAGGGAAGGGTTGAAGATAATAATTAACATGATACAATTAGTTACCAACTTCTCACTATCTTTCTTATGGCAAAGAAGTTTGCGAATCTCATCTTAAATTCCAATACTGGAATTTGACATTCAAAATTCTTCAGATTGCATTCTTCATTTCCATATTATTTATAAATTCATTTGGTGCTTCCTATATAATCAACACTTCCCTACCAGCACCTATTTTGCTTAAATTGCTTTGTGGGAATTGAGCACTGGTGGATGGAGTTTCTCTTTCAGCATGTTGTTGGGGCTTCAAAATGAGCTTTAATATTGTCATGGTCTTTTGTGATTCGGTTGCTTTTCAAGAAGCTCATTATTGTTGTGATTTTGGAGGTCATTACTTTTTGATAATTAGTAAAGTATACTCTTTCCCAACATTTCTAAGGTAGGGAGAGAAGTCAGGGCAACATTTCAGCATGTTGTTGGAGCTTCAAAATGAGCTTTAATGTTGTCATGGTCTCTTGTGCTTCGGTTGCTTTTCAAGAAGCTCATTATTGTTGGGATTTTTGAGGTCAGTACTTTTTGATAATTAATATACTCTTTCCCAACATTTCTAAGGTAGGGAGAGAAATGAGGGCAACAAATTTTAAAAAATAAGGTTTAAAATGGGGTTAATTATGACTACAAAAATTAGGATTTACTGAAAACACTTCGATATATATTCAGAAGTTATTATTTACGTATGTTGCAGTTCTTATATAGAGCTAGGGTACATAGTTATGGGAGTCTTCCTAATTTAGGAAGACTCCTTATTTGGAAATATCCCTAATATAGCTAGATATTACAGCTAAGGATAATCCCTAAGGGTAATCCCTTAATTAAGGGACTATCTACTATTACAGGATTCTCTACACTCCCCCTCAAGTTGGTGCAAAGATGTCTATCATGCCCAACTTGTTAATTTGCTCTTCAAATGGTTGTCTGAACAGCCCCTTTGTGAAGACATATGCTCTTTGTTCTTTAGTAGGAACAAATGGGATACATATGCTTCCATCTTCTATTTTTTCCTTGATGAAGTGCTTCTCAACCTCTATATGCTTTGTCCTTTCGTGAAGTACTAGATTGTGTGCAATATTAATGGTTGCCTTATTGTCACAATACAACTTGATGGGAGGCTTAACTTCCAAATGTAACTCAGACATAACTCTTCGAAGCCATAAGACTTCACACACTCCTTGAGCCATAGCCTTGTACTCAGCTTCTGCACTACTCTTAGATACTACATGTTGCTTTTTACTCCTCCATGTTACCATATTCCCCCATAGATAGGTGCAGTAGCCTAATGTTGACCTTCTGTTAGTAATTGAGCCAGCATAGTCTGCATCCTTGTAGACTTCTATGCTTTTTTCTTCCTTCTTCTCAAAGAACAATCCCTTATCAGGACATCCCTTTAGATATTTCAAAATTCTGATAACAACCTCCAAGTGTTCTTCATATGGTGAGTGCATAAATTGACTTACTAAGCTCACTGCAAATGCTATATTTGACCTGGTGTGAGATAAGTAAATTAGTTCCCCAACAAGTCTTTGGTACCTTTCTTTGTTTACTGGAACACCATTTTCGGGTTGCCCAAGTTTCTTTCCTGGTTCCACTGGTGTATCACACGGTTTATAGTCACTTAAACCTGTCGCTTTTAATAAATCCAAAGTACACTTTCTTTGAGTCACCACAATTCCCTTCTTGGATCGAGCTACTTCCGTGCCAAGAAAATATCTAAGCTACTCCAAGTTTTTTACTTCAAATTACGTCTCGAGCTAAGCTTGTAATTTCTCTATCTCCATTTGATCACTCCCAATAATTATGATATCATCCACATACACTATTAGGAAAGCGATTTTACCTTCCCCATTCCTTTTAGTAAACAAGATATGATCTGATTGGCCTTGGGAATGCCCCTTACTTGTTACAAATTTGGTGAATTTGTCAAACCAGGCTCTTGGGGACTGTTTTAGTCCATAGAGGGACCTTCTAAGTTTGCACACCTTGTCTCCAAAGACCCAGGAGGTGGCTCTATGTACACTTCCTTTTCCAACTCACCATTCAAGAAAGCATTCTTTACATTTAGTTGGATTAGAGGCTAGTCTAAGCATGCAGTCATTGATAATAAGACCCTGATAGTGTTCAACTTTGCCATTGGAGAGAATGTCTCAGTATAGTCCACCCCAAATGTTTGAGTGTAACCCTTTGTCGCCAACCGAGCTTTAAATTTTTCTATTGACCCATCTGCATTGTAGTTAATGGTAAATATCCACCAGCATCCAACCAGTTGTTTTCCTCTTGGTAGATCTGTTCTCTCCCACTTGCCATTCTTTTCCAGGGCCTTTAATTCTTCCAAAACCGCCTCCTTCCACTCAGGAACAACTAAAGCATCATGTATATTGTTTGGAATTTCTGTACTGGTTAGTGTGGAAATAAAGGCAAAAAGAAGTTGGAGACAATTTTGCATTAGAGACAAAGTTAGAAGTAGGGTCTTGTGTGCATGATCTTTTCCCCTTTCTCATTGCAATAGGAAGAAAAATATCACCAGGGAGATCATCTATCAACTTAGCACTGCCAATCATCCTCTTCGAAGTCTGTTCCTGGAAAACTTATGCGAATAAAAAAATGTAATGGTACAGTTAGAGTCACGGGCTAGTTTGCTCACAGATAGCAGATCACAAGCTAGTTTAGGAACATGAAGGATAGACTTAAGGCAGATATTAGAAGATAGAGCGATTGAACCTTTTCCAGCTATAGCAGAAATTGACCTATATGCTATATGAATTTTTTCATTTCCAGCACAAGGGTTATAAGTATGAAATAAATCAAAAGAACTGATTATATGGTCATATGCTCTTGAATCAATGATCCAAGGAGCGGAATTGTAGGGAAAGGAACATAACAAGGCATTAAAATCACTACTTGTTTGCATAACATAAGCGTTTGGAGGACTTGGATTTGGGTTTCAGTAGCTTCAGGATGTAGTTAATTTGGTCTTAAGTGAACTGTCTAGAATCTACCTCATGGGCTGATAGAGTTTTATTAAATTTTCCTTCGTTAGATCCCTTCCAATTTGTGGGTTTTTCATGGAGTTTCCACAATGTTTCACAAGTATGATGAGCTTTATTGCAGTAGTCACACAAAACCCATGCCTTTATTTCTCGTGACTTCTCCTCAATCTTCTTAACACGGCCAGCAGCATTCCCAACAACCAAGGTTGAGTTTTCAATAGTAGGTGTAGGATTTCGTTTGCCAAGCATCACAAGCCGTCTACTCTCTTCACGTCGGACTTCAACAAAGACTTCCCTAATGGATGGGAGTGGTTGTCTCCCAATACGTGCCTCTAACCTCATGGAACTCAACATTAAGACCAATCAAGAACTTGAAAATTCAATTATCCTCTACTGTTTTCCGATAATGGTTATAGTCATCAGGGGATTTCCATTCATAGTCATTAAATCAGGTATGCTCTGATACCATGTAGAAATATAAGTTGAGCATATGTATATTATTATTCCCTTAATAGTTAATACATCGGTACAAGTATATATAGGAATGCAAGGATTTATTTTAGGAAACTAATTGCTGTACATAATATTCTAATTGATCTAATTTAGCTAAATTTTAGGGGTCATTAACACCTAGGAAATATCTAGCCAGATATTTTCCAACACTTATTATTTCGCAATTGTTTGAAATTCTACATTTGTTTCTTCCATAGTGCAGTTGTTACTGGTTGACTGAGTTTGTTGATCTATAAGTATGATACCATCGTTTATATCATGTGAATTTCTTTCTTTAGGCCTCATGATTTTAATCTTATTTTTCATGAGTTTGCTACTTGACTTTGTAGGCTTACTGTTTTTGTTTAATGTTGATTATTTTCCTTGGGTATTATGCAGGGGACTTGTGTCACTTAGGTCCTATGCTTTCAGCCAGAGGAGAGGCCATTGTCTCATTGACTAGTGATGACAATTTCATGTTGGAAGATGAAAGAACTGCTGTTAACGAGGTAGTGATTACCTTTTTAGTTTTAGTTCTATTTAAGCAAAATGAAGTTGGCTGGAGTTAATGATTAGAAATAATTTACACTTTAGTATGAGACTTTCTCTGGCTATCTAACAACTTCAGAACACAAAAGTTCGTACTTTATTTTTGAGAATTGTGAACATAGTTCTTGCCTGTTCATCATTCCATTTATTCTGCCACTAGTGATACATGTTAGTAGCTGATGGTTTTACATAGAACACCTAAACGCAGATTTTTAGTTTAATGGTTTAATTTTTTACCCATGGGCTGGGCGGTGCTTTTATTATATGGCAGGAATGTTTATGGCGCCAGAAACTTGACTTGGTTGCATTAGTTCCTGTTCTCCTATTGAATGACCCTCGCGAGGATACCGTATTGACCTTTTGTTGATGTAAGCATAAAGGACTTTTGGTAGTCTTGTCATGACAATTAAGTCTCATTTCAAAATTGGAACTTCAGCCTTTAAGTAGAACTTATTCTTCCAGGTTTATATGTGCTCATTTATGGACAATTGTAGCATTTTGTTCTGAACATCTTATTATTGCTAACTAAAGTATGGGGAGCTATAGATATAACGCACTATCACATGAAATGCATGTTCAGTTCGCCTAATCTCAATAATGCAATTTCTAATGACCACCTGATGTAATATAGTAGAAGAAATAGAGACAAACATAAACAAAAGAAGAATAAAAAAGGAGAAAGAATGGGGAAGTGCTTTGGATAAGGGAAGAAATAATAACTTAAAGAGGGGGACAACGAACCTGAAAAACATGTTATGCTAAATACTCTTGACTCACATCAACTATCCCAATATCTATAGTATGGAAAAGTAAGCCTAACAGTACTGGCCATAAATTGAGTATGAAAATTAAAATTAGGAAAAAAAAAACTCAGTTACCATGCTTGGTTCCAATTCCCTACAGCAATCCTGCTAAATTTGTTGCTATTCAGGTCCTCCTAAGTCCCTACCTAAACTGACTTTCTAATCTATGATGCTCTGTTGAAATATTATGATTGACGGGTAGTGTGAAATTGATAATAACACAATTACTGATGAAAGTTTAGTTCAGCTAATGAGATAGGTGCTTAATGTAACTATCAGCTGAAGTTCATGTTACTTGAATTTAGTAAGATGGAATTAAATCAAAATTAAAGGAAAGAGGCATTGGAAAACAGAGGGACATCAATGAAAGAAAGAGAATGCTGCCTGAGGAAGAGGAGAAAAGTGGACGCTGTCAATGTAGAACTAGGTAGCAAGGACAAAATTGGGTTTCACCGAGAAAGGAATAAACAGGACAAAGATAGGCTGCTTGGAAAGGAAGGATAGTTCTGCTGGGGAAGACAGAGACATGCATCATAATAGGTGTTTGCAGGAGAAGTAAGAGATGTTTGGTGGCAGGGTGGGTAGAAGAAAACGCTGTAGAACTATGATGGGTTGCTAGAGAAGGACAAAAGCTTGACAGAAGAAAAGAGTGTAGAGAGAAGATTAAGGAGAGTTACGATGGAAATCTGGATTTGATACCATGTCAAAGTAGGATAAATGAGGGAAGATTAGAAGAAAGGGAAAAAACATTTTAGATGCTTCGACCATGAGGCCAACATCCACAATAGTATAGTTATGTTTTTTAGACTTTTCTATATATACTACAGGAGCTTCCTATATATATATGGAGATTGTGTTTCATAATAATTATATTCCTGAATAGTTGGATACACATAATATTAAGATATTCTAACAGTAAACTATTTGTAATTTGTCTCTGGGATGGAGAATTTTGCAAGAAATTATTATTCAATCTTGTAACTTACAAAGTGACAGAAGGTGCAAGAGAAATGTGAACTTTTTATAGTCAAGGTAAATGTTACCTGACATAAGTCGCATGAACTATGCGTTCATCTTTAATCTGTGCTATGACAAGGGTCACCTTGCCTGTTCTGGAGATCTAGTTTAATATTCCTGCTGATTGGTTGTGTCAGCCATCTTATTTTCCATGTTTCTTTCTTTTTTTTTGGGGTACGTCCCTTTCTGCCATCAGACATCATTCCTTTCCCTCAATCTACATGCTCTTGCGGAACAACTAGACAAAGTAGATGTATCTAAGAGGCTCTTCATTGAAGCAGATCTGTTGTCAGAGCTGGTAAGCCTTGTATTATATTTCATTTATGTACATTTGGCTATAGTGCAAAACCATTATTTATAAATTGTTCAGATTCTACAGTAGCTTGTATGATTCTGGATGAAACTTGAACTTTTATAGAGGCTTGTTATGTGCATAGCATACAGGAATTTATTAGATTGCCTTCCGGATAAGGTGCATGGTATTGCTCTAAATTACATCTGTAGAATTTTTTTCCCTTGCTTTAAAGATATGATAATTATACAGAACACTGATGCTGGAGAATTTAGCAACATTTTCCTCTTTTTTATAAATGTGGTCTTCATTGTCACACTTAGAATTCCTGCTTCAGCTCCTCCCCAACATTTTACATGGGATTTTGGGCAATTGTTTAGCTTGATCTTTATAATCTGCAATTTATGAATAGAATTAGGAGGCCCTTGTTACTACATCTGAACACCTGATGCATTTGTATGGTGTCTCTGGCAGAATAGTAACGGATCTAGGCCCACCAGTAGTTTGGAGACTGACCAATTCAAGACAAATGAAATCGAAAGAACCACCATGCTTTCCGAGGAATTGACTTTTTATAATGTGCCTAAGAATAAAAACCATGCAGAGGGGAAGCCCTCGGTATCTGCTGTTGCTGAATGCTATGGAGTTTCAACTTCACATGATCAAGAATCGCCTGTCCAAAATCGTGTCAAAAATGGTACCAATTCACACCGAGACCATAGATATATTCATGATACAGAACATTCAGTCCGTTTAGACACAAGTTCTAAAGCTGAATCTAAGAAGCTCTTCTCATGTGAGGCAGCGGCTGCGGAGGCAGAATTAGACATGCTTCTTGACTCATTTACTGAAACTAGGTCGCCAGATTCTGCAGATGTAATACCTGCTAGTTCAACATTTTCGAAAGAACAATCTCCCAGTGTCCTGCCACATTTGACGAGAAATGTCCATAAACCATCCACTCGTGCATCCATTCCTACCAATCTGGATGATGAACTCGATGATTTACTTGAAGAAACATCAAGGTTATCAGACCAATATGTTACGCATCAACCCTCCAAAGGGAAGGCTGACCTTCACGAAGTACAGTTTTCCTCCGAGTCTGTTCATGAATCTAGAGCAGCTCATGATTTTGATTCATGGTTGGACACCATTTGATTGCTGGAAATTAGTTCAGTACTTCTTTGTGCGTAACTTTATGCAAGAATAACATGTAACTTTTTTTTTAATGCCTAATGGCTTTGCCTGAGGGTAGCAATCCTTCGCAGAGTTAGGCTACGTTCGTTCTTGTGCGATTTGCCCTTCACGAGTTAAAATGAAAGAATATTGGAAAAACTCGAAAGGTTAACAAAATTTATTCTCCAAAGAGAGATGATTATAGTGGCAGGTTATCTCATTTCTTTGTTTTTTCATATTTTGGAGAAAAAAGAGAGAAATAAAAGAGGTGAAGTAATTAAAATTCTTATTTGCTTGAATCTTGCTCCTATAAGATTAAATCTAATATATTCATAATTGATAATTGTTATCAATTTTTTTTTTGGGGTTGGTTTATAGGTACAACCTAATTGTAACCTCATGTTATACCCATAGATTGGCCGGTTCCTCTATCGATAATTATAAGTTGATGAAATGGTAGTTATTACAAGCAAGGACTTGCTATCCCTCGCATACGATATAGCATTGCATGATAAGGCGTACTTACAGGTAATTTTCAATCATCCTTAGCCGTCTGCCGCCACCAACAGACAAGTATCCTTTGTATATGTATAATCCTTTGTTATTCATCAACATCAACCGGAGAGCTTTAGAGAATCCGTGCATGAAAGGTCGGAAAATAGGTTGGACTCCTGGTGCTGGTGGTTCCGCTGGTGCATGTTGTTTAAGAGCTGTGTCTTGCCTTAAGGCTTTCGTTGGCATCAAAGTGTTTCCATATTACACTGCTATTTGTTTCAGTTCCAGTCTGGTGTCACTCTTGTAAGTTTCATCTTGATTCTGCACTTGTCACTCTTAGTATCATCTTGATTCTGCACTTATGCCTAAACCTTCGCATGCCATTTTACCTTAGCAAGTAAGCACTCGGGGCCACTAACAGATCATAAGAACGTTCTCATGATTTTCTCTAAGTTTCATGATGTATTGGTTATAAAAAGGCGAGCTGACCAGTAAATATGGAGAATAATAATTAATGAGTTAAGGAGTTGAATTTTACCTGCAAAGGATAATGAGCGATTACATCAATTGGAGACTCTCCTTTGAACCTTCTTAACTAGAGGGTCTTTGGATGTAATAGGAATGCCCTATTATGTGATTGGAGGCATGGTAACTTTCAATCCATTGATATTGGAAAGCCAGCTTGCTAATTGTTGTGCCCTTTTCGAGAGGGTAAGTAGACTCTTTTCCTTGTTAATGGAAAGTGAGATGTTCTTGAAGGTCTCCAAAGTTGTCATGAAAGCCTCAACTGAACCAGGTTTAGCCTTAGAAAAGAACATAAAATCATCAACAAAAGATATATTTACAATACCTAACATTTTGCATTTAGGGTGAAAATTGAATTTGCTTTCTTGAGCAATGACATGATCAATCTATTTATACCTTCCATTCCCAAAATAAAGAGGTAAGGGGAGAGAGGGTCATCTTGTCCCACACCTCTGGTGCTTTTAATCAATTGTGTAGGTTCCTCATTCACAAGAATACATTAATAAATAGTAGATATGCATTGATGTATCCAATTCATGTAAGTGTTGGGCAAACCAAAGGCTTTAAGAGAGTTCACTATAAAGGTCCATTAGATAGTGTCAAAGGCTTTATGAAAATTTATTTTTAATGCGCAATCCTTCCTAGTGTTTTTTCTGTTATAACCTTTGAATAATTCTTAAACTATAATCATATTATCTCCAATTTTTCTTTCTTTGATAAAGGCAAGGCACCTTGAAAGGAGTGAATATAGGAAGATTACAAAATCTTAAGCATATTTGAGAGCATTTTGGAAATGATTTTATAAATTGTATTATAACAAGAAATAGTTCTCAAGTTTTTCAAGGAAATAGGATAATGTACATTGGGAATGAGAGTAACAAAAGTTTTGTTGATCTTCTTAAGGATGGTCCTTTAGTTGAGAATTTCCAATACTACATCAATCACTAAATCCTTGATCAAGGGCTAGGTTTTGTTGAAAAATCCCATGTCCAAAGGTTGAGGAGATACCTGGACACAATCTTGAAGGTGGAAGAAGACCTTTATCCTAGATGACCCCTTGATCAATTTCAAGATGGAAGTCCAACTAAAAGACTTCTAACGAAGACCCTAATGAGGGTTAACCCGATATAATTAAGTTCGTTGGTACATCAGGAATTTTGTTTGGATTCTTATTTTTCAATTTCTTTGTTTTTTACAAAATTTAATTCCTTACACTTTCTTTTTCTTTACTTTCAAATTTTCAGCTAGTAATTAAGGAAAAGCGAACATATTTTTTAGGAGACTAGTGGAAAAGATAAATGGAGAAAATGTTGAAGTTATAACCAAATAAAAATATTAAAATCAGATAATTGTTGAAATTTTATGTTAAAATCAACCTAAGAAACAACTCGTGCTTCATACTTTGCTTGAAATGCTTAAAAAATGCAAGTAATTTCCTTAGAATTCTGCTTCGTTTTCATGCATAATTACCTTGTTTTGTTTTTTGTTTTGGCTGTATTTCTAACATAGGATGAGATTTTTAAAGAATTGCTCTGGCATATACTTATGTGTTAGATCGTGCCTACTAATACAAAGGTCACCTTGAGACTCGAACTTTCATCGAAGTTGATCGCCACCACCCTTTGCACAGTAGTCTCACTTAGGGCCGCTTAAGCAAGATTTCAGCGTTCAACGACCCTCGAAGTGTTTACCTCGTACACTTAAAGAAACAATGCTACGAAAGCAATAAGAAAACAAATGAAAAGAGGAAACAAGAGAGATACGGTAAAACTAACTTTTATAAACTTTCCCTCAAAATAATACAAGGATTGCTCTCTCTGACTGAATGAGGAGAGCAAAGATCGAATGAGTTGTATATAGGCACTCTAACTTGGAAGCCAAGTTATATTCAGAATCTCACTTAAATTGAACTACCTAAGATCATGCTAAAATCATGTCTATTTCTATCAAATTACATCACGTGAACCAATTGGATGACACCCTTGTCCAAATAGGACTCTAACTGATAAGATATAATCTATAAGATAACAGAAGGATAGAGTTTACATTTAAATAGGAAACTAGCATCCTTATCCTCGAAGATCTCCACTATCTTCAGATGTTGAGTTCCACTGCAACTCTAACTCTTAATTGTCGCCACATCATCCAAGATCTCCCCATGATCTCTATCCGCTAATAATGTAATGTGATCTTGCCGTATTTCACATAGCACACTAGCTTAATCTAATGCTTCTCACAACAAGTCCACTAGCTGTGGTCCATTCATCCGAGTATGGGCTAAGTCTTTAGTCCATCAAGTCCTTAGCCTGAGTAGCATCATTCTCTACAAGGTCCGAGACTTTACCAAAATTTGCACCAAGTCTGATCCCACTCGCCCATTTTTGCCTTAGTGTTTTCGCATGTCTCCCTTATACGTGAATCTACCTAACCTTCCTCCTAAGGCACATCGTGAAGGTCACTGAGAAGTGCTCTGAAGTTTAAGGGTCTAATAAACGACCCCACCAGATGGATTCGACGCTCTCATCAAATTAGTATAAAGGTAGGCATTCACTTGGTTCTCGAATTGCCACAAAGTCGTATCTTTCTCCCATGTAGGTTCTGCGATAGGTTTACCTTTCCACTAAATCAAGAACTCGATATGTCGGTTCTTCTTATGTTGACCCATTATTTGATGATCTAGGATCTTCACCGCTTAATCTTCAAACTGTTTCCTCACAACTGGTGAAGCTCGCTTCACCTGACTCCTATTTGGATCTGATCCATCCTCATAGTAAAGCTTGAGAAAACTAATATGAAAAGTAGAGTGTACCTTTAACTGCTTGGGCAATTTCAATCTGTATACCACGTTCCCCACTTTATGTAGCACTTTAAACGGTTCATCCTACTTCAGCACCAAACCCCTATAAACTTGCTTACTCGAGATCTTCTTCCAAATATATGGAGTTAGTTTCAACAAAACTTTATCTCCCATGTCAAATTCTAAAGGTTTCCTTTGAAGATCCATTTGCTTCTTCATCCGCCGAGAAGTTTTTCGGAGACTGTCCCTTGCTTCATCCAACAATCCTTGCTTCTCTATCGCAAACTTATGCATCGCGGGACATTTGCCACTTATTCTTTGTTGAGCTCTTGTCCTAACACAATCTCAAAGGGACTATTTTCCGTAGCCAAAGATCTATGCAAGTTATAGTAACATTATGCAGTATCAAGTAAACTCAACCAGTTATGTTGACTTGCACTTATATAATGCCGTATGTATTCCTCCAACAAACCGTTGATTCTTTTTGTTTGGCCATCTATTTATGGGTGATTTTCCATTGAAAACTTCAAATTACAACCTATCATATTAAAAAGGGACGCCCATAATTGGCCTGTAAATTTGGCATCTTGGTCGCTCACAATATTTACTGGAACTTTAAAATACTTGACCACATTCTTGTAAAACAACTCAGCCGCAACATATGAGGGACAAGACATAGGAGTTGGCACGAAGATCGCATACTTAGAAAATCTGTCAACCACCACCATGATTGATGCCATGTTGTCTACCTTTAGAAACCCACTAATGAAATCCATTGAAACCGACATCCACGGTCTCTCGGGGATGGATAAGGGTTATAGTAAATCGGCTTTCTTCTTTCTCTCTAAATTATCCAACTGACAAATGAGGCACACCTTGACGTGACATTCCACGTCATTCTCCATCTTCGGCTCCATTGGACTCTTGAGTGAACAGCCCACTACGAGTCATACGTCTCCTTTAACAACTATTTCGCAATCCACCAAAGCTCAGCACATATACTTAACTACTCTTAGTCATCAAAAGCCCATCATTGTCGAGCCAAAACTTACGTGTAACACATTCCTTGACTTGAGAAATCAACTTACAGTACATGGTGTCTAATGGAGTTGCCTCCTTAATTTGTACTAATAAGTTGAACTCCACCCTCGTGACTTAATAAAATACCGCAAATATCTCCTTACTACTCAAGGCATCTACCACGCTGTTGTGCCTCCCCGGTTTATGCTCCCATACAAAGTCAGACTCAGCAAGAAACTCCTACCACCGAGCTTGTTTTGAGGACAACTTCTTTCGAGTCCTAAAAAATGTGTTAGTGACATTATCCATTGGGACAACGAACCTAGTTCCCAACAAATATACTCGCCATATCTCAAGGCAATACACCATTGTAAGTATCTCCTTCTCATGCGTCGAGTAACACTGCTCTGCATTGTTGAGTTTTCGGCTCTCAAATGCTACCGGATGCATCATTATGTACCTCAAATTGAAGATCGAACACGACAACTTCAACACATATTTGGTTGAGATAGAGGCTTTAAGTTTCTCGAAGGCTTCCTTATATGCACTCGACCAATTCCACTCTTGCTTCTTTTTTAGCAAGTTCGTCAATGGCACCACTTTCTTAGAGTATCCCACAATGAACCATCTATTATAGTTCGCTAGGTCAAGAAAACTCCACAATTCTCGTACTGTCGTGGGAGCCTGCCACTCAACTATCGCTTTATCTTTTTTGGATCCATCCTGACCTAACACTTGCTCACCACGTGACCCAAGAATCTAATCTCTAACTGGGCAAACTCGTACTTCTCCATCTTCACGTAGAGCTTGTGTTGCTTAGTCTTTCAAACACCCTCCTCAAGTGTTCCACATGTTCTATCATGTCAGTGCTATATACCACGATGTTGTCTAAGTATATCACAGCAAACTCATCCGAGAAATCATACAACACATCATTCATAAGGTTGCAAAATGTAATAGGGGAATTAGTTAATCCAAACGGCATAACTAAAAATTCGTAAGATCCATACTGAGTTATGCGCACTGTCTTTTGCTCATCACCCTTAACTATTTGCACTTACCAATACCCACTCCGAAGATCCAACTTAGTGAACACCTCAGCCCTTGACAACCTATCTATCAAATCCTGAACCAAAGATACCGGATACATATTTTTGATTGTTACCTTATTTATTGCTCGATAGTCCATACACATCTGAAGTGTATCATTTTGCTTCTTCTGAAACAATACCGGGGCACCGTATGGGGCTTTAGATGGTTGGATGAACCCTACTTCCAACAACTCACCAAGTTGTTTCTGAAGTTCCGCCAATTCTATCGGGGACATCTTATATGGGGCACATACAGGTGGGATCGCTCTAGGAACCAAGTCAATACTGTGATCTACCTCACGACGAAGGGGAAGAGTTTTGGCAACTCTTTCGGCATCACCTCCCGAAACTCCCTAAACAAATTTGCAACCGCTTCAGGGACTTCTACCATATGGTCTTCGCTGATTTCCCACATGGCAACAACATATGTCTCCATGTCTTTCTTCAACCATTTCTTGATGCTCATGGTCGAAACATGTCCTGATAAAATTGTAGCATCTATCGTTCCACCACCGAACCTACAACAATCTACGTAGAAGGAATTTTGATCATTCATTAAAATCATACTTCCCAAACTCGGATACAGCACCACCTTTGCTGCTTTGAGAAAATCAACCCCTAATATCATATCGAAATCCTCCAGTAGTATGATAATGAAGTTCATCTTCACATGTCAACTTCCAATGCTGACTGGAATACTGTAAGCAATTACCGCAACTGCTTATGCCTTCCCCGCAGGGGTTGTAATCTTGATTGGGGCCTTGGACACCCTTATGCCCAACTTCCAAACCATCTTTTCTGCTAGGAAACTGTAGGTCGCACCCATATCTACCATTGTGGTCACATCTTTCTCCCCAACCTGTACATCCACATACATTAGTCTATTAAAGGGAACTGACTCACTACTGACTACATTTAGCAAGGCAATCAGATTTAGTGCCATATCTTTTGAAGATTCATCATCTTCTTTGACAATTAGGGCATTCAACTTCTCCTTTCTCGGGCACTCTCTAGCAAAGTGTTGACCTCCACACAAGTAACAAGCAACCTTACCCTTTTTTGAGGATGTCTCCTCGTACTTAGAGCCACCATTCTGCTTACCTTCGCCTTTGAAATGCCCCTTCTTGGATTCTTTCTTCTTCTTCCCCTTGGTCTTCTCCTGTTGGGCATGACCCAACCTTGGAAGAGTTTGAGGAGCTCTCCTTAGATTCTTTCACCATTCGAAAATCCACCAAGGCATCAACGACCACGATTACACCAACCACATCCTTCACTTTTTGCCTTCGTAACTCTATTTGAGCCCACAGTTGTAACCCGAATAGAAAATTGAAGAGCTTATCCTCGTCTAACATATTCTTAATATCCAACATTAGAGAACTAAATGATTTAACATAGTCTCTTACCAATCCATCCTGCTTGAGCTTCTTAAAGGCATTTTTCGCAAGCCAAGAAGTATTTTTGGGAAGGAACTGATCCTTAAACTCCTCATTCATCTGCACCCTTTTCCACGAGAGGACTACTCACACTGATCTTCAAAGAGGTCCTCATCCTCCACTAGAGCTTGGCATCCCCATCCAAGTGCATGGCCGTCACATTTACCTTCTGAGTACCAGATACCCAAGCAGCCACAAAGTACTATTCCATATCCCACAAGAAATTCTCCTTAGTCTCCCGCATGTCTTCAAATACCCTGGGTTCACGTACCTTCACATATGAAAGTTGTGGTCTGGAGCTTTGACCCTGATCAACATCTATCATTACAACGGCATGCTTTAGCACAGTGATCTCAAACTAGGCCTCTTTTTATGCCTTCAACACTTCTGCTATCTATTGTTGCAACTATTGGATTCACGCCTCCAACATCTCGAATCGAGTATTGTGAGATGCTCTTCCTTCTCTTGAGGAATTGGCCCAATGAGTGCCTCCACCCTAATCACTCGTTTTGTCAAGTTGCCTACTACCATCTCGAAATTTAGCTCTGATACTAGTTGATACAAAGGTCACCTTGGGACTTGAACTTTCACCGAAGTTGATCGCTAACACCCTTTGCATGATAGTCTCACTTAGGTCTCCTTAAGTAAGATTTTAGCCTTCAATGACCCTCGAAATGTTTACCTCGCACACTCGAAGAAACAATGCTACGAAAGTAATAAGAAAACAAAGGCAACAAGGAAGTAAGAGAGATATGGTAAAACCAAACTTTATAAATTTTCCCTCAACAGAATACAAGAATGCTCTCTCTGACTGAATAAGTAGAGCAAAGCTCGAACGAGCTATATATAGAAACTGTAACTTGGAAGCCAAGTTACATTCAAATTCCACTTAAACTGAACTGCCTAAGATCATCCTAAGATCACATCTATCTCTATCAGAATACATCACATGGACCAACTAGATGACAATCCCATCCAAATAGGACTCTAACTAAGAAGATAGAATCTACAAGATAATAGAAAGATAGAGTTTACATTAAAATAGGAAACTAACATCCTTATTCTCGAAGATCTCTATATCTTTAGATGTTGAGTTCCACTGCAACTCTAACTCCTAGTTGTCACTACATCATTTAAGATCTCCCTACAATCTTTATCCGCTGATGATGTAGTGTGATCTTGCCATTAGCCCACATAGCACACTGATATGATACAATGCTTCCCACAACAAGTCCGCTAGTCATGGTCCATTCATTCGAGTATGGGCAAAGTCCTTAGTCCATCAAGTTCTTAGCCTAGGTCGAGTCAATCTCCATAAGGTCCGAGACTTTACTAAAATTCGCACCAAATCTGATCCCACTTTCCCATGTTTGCCTTAGTGTTTTGCACACCTCCCTTATGCGTGAATCTAGCTAACCTTCTTCCTAAGACATTTTGTGAAGGTCGTTGAGAAGTGCTCCAAAGTTTAAGGGTCTAACACCTACCATAGAGCAGATGCTGATTAAAAGAAACCTTGAGAGAAACTATATAGTAAGGAGGATATTTAAGGAGTAACTTGGCTTGAGACACTAGTATGTCTTAGAAAGAAATCGAAGGATCCGAAGTATAGGGATCAAGCATGCCAAAGGTTATGCCCTTCTCGAAAGAATAGGAATGATCTATGAGCTAAGATATAGTCTTGTCTCAGGCCATATCGCAAGCAAACCAAAAGAATTTAAACTATAAAGAATTTAATTTTGGAAAACTTTTGAAGACTTTTCGTATCAAATTATTTTTTTGGTCCAAAAAGTGAGGGACAAACACCTAGGTACATCAACTTTATAGAGGACAAATTTTGAAGTTATTTTCATCAAAGAAACAAAATTTGAGATCATCAAAATGAATCAAGTTGTTCAAAATGCAAAATTTTCATCTAGATTTCCTTTCTATCATGATGTCTTTTACTTTGGTTAATATTGTGTTAGTTAAAACAATGCTTGCAGGTAAGTGTTTAATATGTTTAGATAGGGAAACCTTTAGTCATTATCTTTGAATGGATTGATTCAATTATATTTATGGCATGAAATTTGTATCAATACATTAAATTTAATTGTTTTTAACATGAATTTACTTATATTAATGTTTAAATGTGATTATAACTAGCTTGTGGATGATTTAAGAGAACTTGCCAGTGGACCATTGTGTAGATATTAGGAGTAAAATAGGGTACTAAAGATAGAACTATATTATCTCTTAGTTTTAGTTTAAAATCATTCATAGAAGTTCATATAATTTTATTCATTTTAAGGGGTGTATCTTTATAGAGATACTGGTTAACCAACTAGAGAATATATAATTATAGTTTGAGATAGTTCACTTTCATATTTTAGGAATTTTTATTGATCTAGATGATAAATCCATTTTAATTTTGTTGATCATGATATCAAATTTGAGAGTAGGGAAGTAATTATCTAGGTGTTAATTATCATTGATTTTTATATGATTAACTACTTTTTTATTCTCTTGGTTATCACTTTGTCTAGACTTTATTTTATTTTTATTTTGTTATCCAATTCCATTAACTATTGTCCATATTAATTATTTCTCTTTAATGATATGTGTAACTAACTTAGTTTCGAAGTAGTTTAGTTGTAACATAAAAGTAAATTTAGTTAAAAATATATCACAATAAGTTTTTGTGTTGGACCCCGAACTTTCCTTGGAAGCTAGAACTATTAAATGAGTAATTGATGACAATTCTTCATGTGTATAGAAAAGGAGAATTCTTGAATTTGGAATAAAGTAGAAAAGATTGATTGAAT
>JANKYF010000009.1:6302697-6312736 GCA_029829435.1 Erythroxylum hondense
AAAATATGGCCTTGAAGAAAACCAGTATGGCAAACAAGTCGATGAACAAATCAATCCCTCCTCGGGGTTACATTTGGAATAAGATTGTCATCAAAAGAATAAAACTATTGTCTCCTATTGAAAAGGTATGTCGTAGGGATTTATAATACAACAACTTGACAGTGATTAAAGTCTTAAAATATTTGTACAAAATTTCGGAAGAGCAACCCAGTTTGTATTTTAAAAACTTGCAACTAGCTTTTATACACTTTACAAAAGAGCCGTACATATATATGTCTCAACGTTGATATTTATGCTCCAAATTCCCTTTTCTGTTGGCCCTGATCAAAATTTATCTATGCCTTCTTTCTTATGGTCACCAACTTCATATGAGTACATGTGATGTTCTTAGTGATGCTACTTTTGAGAATCAGAATCATGGCCTCTCCTACTAAAGTCTGCTCAATCAAGTCTAACCGTTGCGAGAGCATTAGTCGACTTGAGTAACAGTCCAAGGGTAGAAGAACTTGGGGCTCTAACTATAGCATCTGGCGATCGACTCATCTTCCCCACCAATAATCCAAACACCTATAACAATGTAAATAGTTATGTCCATGCAACTCTTTTTGTTAGAACAAAATTGAAAGCAAATTTGTGAGAATTAAGAAAGTACCTGTACATAGTAAAATGCCAGAATGCGTTGATTATCTGAGAGTGACAGAACGCTACTAGCAAAATAAATAGCATTTGCCTGTATTTCAGGCCAAGGTGCATCGAAAACTTGCAATATCAAATATGTAGGGAACTCAAAGTAGGTTTAGCATCTTCAATGTAAGAGATACTTGGTCTCTAAGAAAAAAAAAAGTAACGAATGACAAAGTTTGGAAGCAAATTGACAATATACACGAGTACTAAATATTGCCAGATGGCCCATAATTTTTAACAGGCATAGCAGAATAGGAGCAGGGGACTTTGTGGATTAGTATTGGTCCTCTCAAATTCTATTAGTATTGGTCCTCTCAAATTCTATTAGTATTGGTCCTCTCAAATTATAGTAATTTTCAGAATAATCAACATCCATATATGCTCAAGTAAAATATCATTATTTTAGCAAAATGAGAAACTTGTAATACGAATGCCATGTAAGTATCAATTATGAAGGGAAGATGCTACACAATTTGTCTTGTGAAGTCTCTTAGGAAGTCCTCATAGTCACTTATGAAAATGGAGTTAGATTTTAAGAAATGAAATAGATGAGTGTTATGCCTACTTAAGAAATCTTGGTAACACCTACCGGTGCTCAGAAGCAAGAGAATGTGAGTTGAATAAAGTAACTAATCCTTCCAACTCCATCAGTGGAATGTTAAAGAACCTTCAAGAGCTCCATAAAGATGAATATATAAGTCAAATAGTAAATACTCACTCGACATGCCTATCTCTCACTTAGATCATCATCATAATATTGAATATTTCAAAGTCCTGAACATACAATAAGGTTAACACAAGAAAAATATACAAGCAATACAAAACTGAGAACCAATAACTGGAGAAGAAAACTGCTAATGGCAACCCTGATCCAAAAAATAAAAGTGCTTAAAGTATCCTATGATCAATTTTCCATGTAAGCACCATTATAATCTATCAATAACCTAACCGATTATCAAAATGAAACCAAATAGTCAATGCAATAAAGATCTAGATCCCAAATTCCATTAATTTATTACTAAAATCCAAAAAAGACATAAACTCAATCTCTCATCAACAAAAATTAACAAATTGAGCAAAACCCTCAACTAATTAAACATCTACAACAATAAATCCTAGGTGGGACATTGCCAAATCATAATAAGAGTCTGAAGAAAATGAAGAACAAAAAAGGCTTAACAACGAGCTTCTTTGCAGGCTGAGGAAAAGTGGCCTTTTTGTGAGCCAAGTTTGCAGCGGTGTGAGAAGCATGATTGACGTGGAGCTTGGTTTCATCGTCGATAGCCATAATAGATGGGTCGAAGATCACGTCATTTTCAGCAAACTGATAGAGGCCATTTTTGTTAGAGGAGGTATCAAGAGGAGAGCAGGCGGAGACGGCCAGTGGCTTATCCTTCTTCATGGTTTGCAAGCTGAAGTCTTCGGTAGTGGTTATGGAGGTGGTAGTGGTAGTGCATTTGGTGGGGAGAGACATTAATGAAAGAATTGACAGTGTTATTTCATTCTATTAAGTGAACGCAACCAAAAATAATAAGATATGAAAGTCAATACAAAGAAATATTTGGTGGGAAATGAATGCGAGAGAATCAATACAAAAAGCAAACGCCAACAGTGACATTTTATTGAACAAAATGTTGCGATTTTTATTTCGTGATGATTTATTGATAAAACTTCACAAAAGTGTTATAAATCTGAGACACTTTATGAAAACGTTGCAGAAAATTTGAACTTTTCGTGTTTTTTTTTAATGTCACAAAAGTCTTCACATTTAGCGACGTTTTATTAATAAAACGTCGAGGATTGTGTTGTTTTCTTATAGTGTATAGTGAATTAAAGATTAGCTTATACCTTCTACCTGTAAATGTTGCTGTTCATGGAAATTTTTTTACTGTTGTAGTTTACTAGCAACATGGAGATACTTTAAGAATCCATTAATGTCACTAAAATCAAGAAGGAAAAATCTCAATGATACATCTTCATTTTAGCTCAAATTTGCACGAATTTTGTTCTTTCTCTAGAGTGTGATCTTATAGGTATAAGAATAAGTTCCCACAAGTTTTTTCTTATTTTAGGTTGTGGAGAATGTTAGTGTTGATATAAGTGACTCGAAAGGAAAGAGATATAGTTATTTCAACCTTCATGTTAGATTGCATAATGAAATTGCCTTAGAAACTGTTGGTGCTTGAGGT
Organism: Erythroxylum hondense; assembly: GCA_029829435.1. Taxonomy (NCBI): domain Eukaryota; kingdom Viridiplantae; phylum Streptophyta; class Magnoliopsida; order Malpighiales; family Erythroxylaceae; genus Erythroxylum; species Erythroxylum hondense. Next base: position 6,305,571 of record JANKYF010000009.1, read on the forward strand.
TGAGCAAGTGACGGTGGGTAGTGCAGTGATGGAGGAAGAAACTGGGGATATGGGAGAAACGTGGGAAGCAGTTAGACATTAGTCACAAAATTATGAAGAAGATTATGGAGAAACATGGGAGATGATGGGCGCATGTCTAAACCACATGATTAATGCATGCGTTTCACACACCGGTCAACATCTCCTATGACCTTGGGGTGTGTGTAGTACATGTGCTTGCACATTCAACCTGTATGTGTCAAACATCCTCTCCTTTTTATTTGTGTGATTTCTACTAGTTTTAAACCTTAATTTTAATTAAATTAAATTAAATTAATTTATATTCTTAATAAACTTATCTGGTCTTCTTCATTTGGCGATAGTTTGATCAATAGATTACTTAAATATGTTGTATTAGAAATCAACCTATTATGTATAGATAAAGCTTCACATATAGAGGCATAATCTATAATGTCACCTCTAAGAGGGTAGAGTTAATAAAGCTCACTTAAAGGTCATAAAATGGACAAAGTACCATGCTAAAAGGAAGTTGAGTTGTCATTTCTAACATTGTATAAAATCTCCATTCTATACCTCCACTTAAGCTTGAATAATTAATTTATAGTCTATAATGCATCATGCTTTGGTTCTAGATTGTTGAAACTCCTATCCTTTATATAGTAAGCATGAATCCACTTAAAAAATAGGGAACTTTTGTCATTTAGGATCCTCCTTATTCTTTTGAACTCTTGAATATGGATGTTGATATTTATTAGTAAGGTACTAAGTCCTCCTTCCTTTTTGTCCATGCAAAGTTCACTTTATCTTACTTTTCTTGAATGGTTGCTTCTATCTCCTTAGACCAAAAGAACTTTCTCTAAACTACTCAACTGCTTTGCTAATATTTTTAGGGAGATATAATGAGAGTACTTACACACATATAAACTCTTTGCCACTAAATTTACTAGATGAATCCTTCCTATAAAGGTTAAACTTCTATTCAACCATCATTTGAGTTTTAATTTAATTATTTCAATTATTGGCTTAAATTCTGTTTGAGATGGTATCTTTAAAGTAATTTGAATTCCAAGATAGAAGACGGGATGTTTAGTGACTTTCATCCTTATAAGACATGCTAACTAATTGGTTTTTACACTTACATTAGATCAAAAAAAATAGCTAACTCTTATCCTTGTTAATATAGAGACCTAAGAGGATTTTAAAAGTATTTAGGCCTATCATTAAAAAACTAATTTGAATTGAAATTTTCTTGACATAAATGATTCAAATCATTTGTAAAATATAGGCTTGTTATTCTTATTCTTTTGCATTTATAGTGCAATTTGAAGCTTTTATCCTTAACTAGTTATGTTCTTAATAAGCCTGATGAGAACCTCCATACCCATAGTAAAAATATTACAAGTTATAGGGTTCTCTTTTCTTGAACACTTTGTTTCTCTAACAAGCATTGTAGGATCTTTATTAAAAAATAACATAGAAATAGTGGTTATGTATTATGTTATTTACTAATTAAACATTTTAGCGAAACAAAAGTATGTAATGTGTTTTGAATGAGGTTCCATTATAATAAATTAAAGTCTTTGTGGAAGTCAAATTTGATCACATGACTCTTACTTGAGAGCTTCCTGTTATATTTCTTAAAAAAATTTATGCAGATAACATATTATCACTTATTAATTAGCCTTTTTGACAGGTATCAATTAGTAATGCAAGTATTGATTTTAATCTTTCAGCTAACAATTTGGAAATAATCTTGTGAATTGAATTATAATAATATATAATCCAGAAGTCCTTCAAAGATTTAGGGGATTCTATATGAATACCTCATTTGACTCCTTTAACATATACAATTCTTGAAGAATACAAGCACTTTAAGTGAGAGGTCAAGTTTGTGGGAAAATAAGGAATTAAGTCCAACAAGTCTTGGTGCCTTGTTGGGATGTAGATCAAATAAAGCTTCTTGCAAATCTCTTGAATCAATGTTTTTGACAAAAATATCAATTGATTATATAGATATTCGCTCCTTGATAATGGATTTTAGAAAAGTCATAAATGATGAAAATCTGTACTAGTTCTAATTGTGTTGACAAAGAAAGTATAAGCTTTTTAATGAAAATCCTCTTTAAGGTTATCAGGCATCCATTCTAATCCATTAAAGATACAAATTTTTTGATGTTCTTCCTTCTCATCAAGGATCTATTGGAAGAGTTGTAAGTTTTTATCTTTAACCTTCATCCATAAAATCCTAGATCTTTGCATTGTTAAAATCCATAAAGAGGGCAGCTTCAATTCCTCCACATCTTTCAAAAACATTTTAAGTAAAATGTAAAGTTCCATGTCAATTGGATAAATATATATTACACTAGGATAAGAGTATGACATAATAAGAGTTAGTTGTTGTTTCTTTTGGAAATTAAAATAATTGTATTCTAAAAGTAAGGCTTAGCCTTAAGAAATATAAAAGGATTAAATAGTAAATTACATCATACGTAGTAAGTAGCCATAGAAATAAGTGATCAAACATTGGCGGCAATTGTTTAGCATAAAACAACTCATCTTATTATTTAATTTGACCAGACCTTAATATAAAATTCCCCACCTTTGAGCAACTTCAGTTGTAAGTTGTTCTTTCCTTAAGCATAGGTTAAAATATTCCTTAATCTTACTTATTTTCCTTATGTGGGATTGATTAGTGCTAAGTTGTTTCAATTTAAATTTCCTCCTATTTCTCCAATGCCAGGTTCCATAGATTCTAACATAGAAAGTTGGCATAAAGTTTCCTTTTTGTAACTTACACTTGCCCAGCTAACCAATCAACTCTTCTCAATGATCACTCATGTTATTAACATTATAAGCATAATTAATTATACCTTATAATGATCTAGTATAAAAGCACTGAAAGAATATACGATTTTTAATTTTTAATTTTGAAGAGCATATGGAGCATTTGTGATTAATAGTAGCTGAAGTTTTTATTATATCCATAGGTGGCAATCTATTCAAAACAAGCTATCCATATAGTGACTGCATATCGTGGATTATTTCTAGGAAACTAAGGTATCTTATGCCATTGTTTCTAAGATATTTGAGCCATAAATAACTTCCTAATAGACATATTGGAGAACTTCCCTGATGTATGGGGAGCCTAGATTACTCTATCCTTTATATCTTCCTTGAGTCCGTAATTAGAGAGAGCACTTACTAGACATTCAAAACATCTCAATTTGATGCTTTGTTTCTAATCAGTTTTAAGATCACTTACATTGGTTTAGGGCTTTAGTATATATTTCAGATGGCATAGGCTAGAATGCACGTATAGAGGAATTAGGTTTCTCCAATTATCAAACCAAATGTTGGTGCTTTTCCTATTTCTAATAAATCACTTAAATGCATAAGCTACTCTCAGATTTAGTAGGTTGATCCAAGTCCATGATAAGTTTTTATTGTGTTTCACATCCTAGAAGCTTTGACCTTTTAGGTGTTCAATCAGTAGTATACATATTATTTTTTGGGTAAAATTCTAGATGACAAATAGATTGTGATAAACCCTCGTCCATCTTACTTCTTAGAGCAACATTTTTCTTTCTAGGATATCTTTTCACTTAAGTTTTTATGTGGATCACATATCCATAGAAAGTTCGATATTCTTTATGTCATTGTCCATCTTCTTAAGTAGATTTAAGTATAAGATCTAGTAATTGTACATATTATATAGTATTGCTTTCACCAATTAGATCCTACCAACATAACTTAGCTCCATACGATACAACGATCTTAACTTCCTTTCAATTTATTTAAATAAGGATGTGCAATCTTTGTAGTATGGATTGGAAGTTGTAATAGGTACTCCTAAATATGTGAAGGGGGTTAAACTACTTTCATTTTAGAGACAGATTCTAGTTTATTTAACAATGGTTTAGCATCCTTGAATAGCATAATGATGCTTTTATCTACATTGAATTCCACTATAAAAAACTTGTTTAATTGATTAATGAAGTTTCCCAAGTTGGAAATAGAGGGAGCATTTTCCTTACAAAATAGTAATAAAATATTAGCAAATGTGAGATTAAAGTCAACTTTTTTTAAAAGTAATAAAATATATTGAAGAGAACAATGTTCAACCTTGGTCGGTTACAATCCAATGTTTAACAAAAAGAACATCAAAGAACATATTCCTAACTACTTTGTAATACATACAAATGTTTAGCTATTAAGTTTTGTCATTTATAACACTCTCATTCTAGATGCCACGTTGCTTTGATGTTAAGTGATAGTTTGTCTACAACTTCTCTAGTTTTCATCGATAGTATGCTTTATAAAACTATTTTTTAGTAAACTTATTCCATTTCTCTTGCTATTTTCTTATAAAGCCTTTTATTTCTCTCCTTTTATATTAAATACACCACTGTCGCAATGTAAAATTTTAAATCTTTATAGTTTACTCTTTAGGCCATTTTTATCTTAGTAACTCTATCTATCATCTTTTACCAAGTCTGAGTTGAGATTTGGACCCCCCAAAACTTCTTATATCCTTTTCCAGATTAGTTTTATACCCCTGCAGTTTAACATAAGATGGTCCACTGATTCCTGCTGATTTTTGCAATAATTTGTAACTTGGATTCTTAATATTAAGCTTCATTGTGTCCTTTTTATCCAATCTCCCTATTACTCCTAGACAGCAAGTTGGATGTTTACTTCCTAGGCTATATTTCCCCACTTTACTCTTCTTATTGGATCTTTTTGAAAGTGTTTCCTATAGGATTTTGTGTTGAAACCTTGTTGCTACTCATTGCCCATACCATCTCATCATTTGTTGCTGATTAGAATATTGAGATATTGCCTATTAGGTTTTCTGTACCTCTATTATTGTGAAATGATCACTTCCATTGGTTGTTGTTGATGAAACTATTGACTTTTGTGGTTGGGCTAATCATTGGCTTGAGATGTTGCAAATTTTGAACTCTATGTAAAGATCCCTTTTTATATTATATATCAAACTAGAAAAAAGTGTTCTACCCATTCCTTATTATGCTCACAACCAGTTCTTGCATCCACCCTCTAGTCTCTAGGATCTACCTTAAATGCTATGTCTTTTTCTATTTCAATCTCACATTCCATATGTTATTGCCTCTTTTGAATACATTATGCACCTATTTCACCCACAACACTTCCTTGTTACTGCATATCCACCACAACTTATTTGCTAAATTGATGTTGTCTTATAGTCTAGCTAAGCATATCCTTAACCACCTTACTTCCTAGGTTGACATAACACTTCCTAACTTACCTTTGCTTTCTTACTACTTCAGTTGTGTCCACCCCCTATGAATTCCTTCAACTTTTTGTCAATTTCCTTTAAAATGCTCTTTATAAGTGAAATATGGTTAATCTAATATCTTGCTATATGGTTCAGTATCATTTAAGCAATTTGTTGTCTCTCTCTATGGCTTAAGGAGAGACTTGTAAACATCTACTTTAATATAGACACACGCATACCTAATCCTTACCATTTATGAATACTTTTAACTAAGGAAATTACTTTTCCAATTGAACTGGCAAGATAACTCAACCCTATGGAACAACAAGACTCCAGTGGAATGTTGTGAAAGTTGGCCCATATTGAAAATTGTTATATCTTTTTAATCTCTAGTTCCATTACATGTTTCCATACCTGCAGTAGGAGAGGCTTGTCTTAGTAGTGTCAAAGTCCAAGCTACAATATTATGTTAGCATGTTGATCTCAAGTAAAGGTGAAAATGAAGAAATCATCTTGACTTATCAACACCTTATCTAGACTATGATCTACCCTTTTAATTTCAAACCATTTCTTATCCAGTGGAAAAGGAGGACTTTTGTCAATAAAGTATCCTACCAAGGAGCATCTCCACCTATTGGCATCTTGTTTATATACCTCCAAGGGGGAACTACCACATTTCCTTCATCACCAGTTGGAAAGTATGTTAACTTAAAGTTTGTAGCTTCCTCATGAAACTAGTTTTCTATTAGAGAGATGATCCCTTTTAGTTACATTCCTTAGCTTCTTCATAGAGGATAAAGTAGGTGTAGGTGCTCAAGTTAGGAAGATCCTTTTGCTTCATTATAGGTTTCAAAGGGGGAATAGGTTAAGACAATAGCTTAAAATGGAAAAACAAAAGCTTAACTACTTTAAAGTTTGAAAATCGTTCTAAAATGATAAGCAAGGGATGCAAGAAAGGTAAAGTAGGATCATAATAACTAAAATGCCGTCAATTCAACTTAGGTAGTTTGAGGAACAAACATGAAGCTTAAGCTAATGTGTATTTAGCTAGGGAAGTAAAGGGAGATCCAATAACAAATTTATTGATTTCATCAATGTGATTCCTTAAAATCACTTTCCCTTCATCCTCTACAAAGTTGCACATATTATTAAATTCTCTTATAATTATTAGAGGTTTATTCATATTCCCACAAAGTTTTTTAAGTTTGTTCCATAATGAAATTATCTAAAAGTTATAAATAAAAACATAAACAAATGAAACACAGATATTTACAATCAAATGCTTCATTCTAATGAGTAGATGAATAAGTTGTTCCTCTATAATTATAGGTGTAGCATCCACATCACTTGAATCATAAGCCACTTTTGAAGAAAATGATTATTTGTGATGATATACCAATGTCTCCTTAAAGAAACTTAAGTTTTTATATTTACTAACCTTGATTTTTGTTTGCAAAAATCTCTACAAGAAAAGGTTCAGTATTCTTAATATAATCAAACACCATTTGTTATTTAATAAGCATGTAAAGTCTTTTCTTATTCCAAACTAAAATAGTTATTTAAGGATAGATTGGGCATTTTTTTTCTTGCTTTTAGAGTTTCTTTTTGTGACTCTTTGAAAGCTATTCTTTGAACAAGTGTTATTAGAGGACTTATAAAATTTCCTAGAGTTCTCATTAATGAGCCTATTAATTCTTAAGCAGTTGAGATAGATCCATACCTTTGTAATGAAATCTTATCAAAACTCCATATTTCTCTTATAAATGTCTGAGGTTCATAAGCTTCTTCATCTTCCATTGTGATATCCTCACTATTATTATGTGAAAAAGAAGAGTTATGGAATTTTGCCTGCTTAGTGGAATCCACTTCTTGAATTTAAAGTTAATAGCAATATAAAGGATTAACTTTA
>JANKYF010000009.1:6565612-6578636 GCA_029829435.1 Erythroxylum hondense
TTCCAGGAAGATAAGACGGATGTGGAAGAAGAAGTCCAAAGGAAGTCAGCTCTTCAAGAAGAATGGCAAAGATGATGCTAAAGTAGAAAAGACATCTGTCATTTGCTATGAGTGTAATCAACCTGGACATTATAAGTCTGAATGTCCTACTCTAAAAAAGAAACCAAAGAAGAGTAGAGAAGGCAAGAAAAGCATGATGGCAACTTGGGAGGATCTAGATTCATCAGATTCAGATACAAGTTCCGAGACATCTGAACATGCGAATATCTGCCTAGTGGCCAAGGAAGAAAGTGATGAGGAGGTAACTTCTGAATACGATAACTTGCATGATGCTTATTCAGAACTATTAGTGGATTCTCATGCTATTCTGAAATAGTACAAACTATTAAAGAAGAAGTATGTAGAAAACCTTAAACATACAGAAAACATAGAGAGATAAAATATATGCTTAAGAAAACAAATAGAGGAGAAAAAGAAAGTTGTAGATAGATATGAAGAGATCAATCAATTGAAGCTTAGGATTAAGAGTCTTTCAGCTGATTTAGCTACTTTCACTAAGAGTACAAAGAAAATGAATGAGATGCTAGGAAAATGTAGACATCCGAGTGATAAACCGGATTAGGGTTTACTAGAAATAATCCTCAACATGAAAGAAAGTTTTTCCTTTAGAAAAAGAAGTATCACCAAAAACGCGTTCATCAACAAACGTATAAAATGCATCAAATGAATCATTTTGTGCATATTACTAACCCACGAGGACCCAAGAAAATATAGGTACCAAAAAATAAAATAATTTTTCCTGCAGATATCCTTCCTTGGAAGATGCGACAAGCACCGTTGGTATTTAGATAGTGGATGCTCGTGACATATGATGGGAATAAGGTCTATGTTCCTAGATCTTCAGTATAAAAAAGGAGGATCGGTAACTTTTCAGCAGGGCAAGATAATTGGAATCGGTAAAATAGGTAAAGATTCCTGTTGGACCCCGATCTTTAAGTGGAAATTAGAAATTATAAAATGAAATTAAATGAGGAAATATAGTATGATTCTTTGAAATAAATAAAAAGTATAAATGAATTTATGAGCTTTTGATGAAATGAAAGACAATTGGGTTTTCTTGTATTTACATATGTTTGATAAAAAGATGAGGTAGTATGATATTGAACATGGCCTCGTTCAATGAATAGAATGGTGGTTATTGTATTTCTTTCTTCTTGAGACAAATTTATGGATTAATGTGAATTGAAATGGCTTCTTTAGCCTTCTTAATGATTATGGAGGATTTGCATAGCTTTAAATAAGGTTTTGTATATTGTGTTTAGATGTGGGAATTTGAGATTTGTGGATAAGTGAAGTGTTGTGCAGGTTGAAGAATTTGGTTACTGACATTTTAGGGGAGATGCTGTCAAAATTTCCATAATGGGCAGAAACTTTGACTGCATTTTTGACCCTCTTAGAGTTTGAATTGGTTTAGAGGGTCTTCTTGAAGATTGTAGCTTAGGTTTTGATCTTTTCAATCATGTATAATATGTGATTTTTGAGTGTGGAAATTGGAAGATATGAAATTTGGAAGTTTGGATATGATATAGGATGACATATTATCTGGCAGAAAATTTGACTAAAAATTGACCAAGTTAGACTTTGATTTTGCCTTTAAGTGCTCCTGAAAGTTTTAGCTTGTGTTTTTATCTTTGCATTGATATAAAGTATAGAATTTTTGGACAATGGGATGAGAAATTATGAATTTTAGAAGTATTGTTACTATTCAAATGATAGTATTCCGATAGAAACTTTGATTGAATTTTTGATCCATAAAAAGGCTGAATTTGCTCTTAAGTTCTTCATGAAAGTTTTAGATTATGCTTTGATCTTTCCATCGATGTAAAGTATGCAATTTTTGGACCATGGAATTTGGATTTTTACAAGTTGCTGTTACTGTTTAGGAAGAGTATTAGTGGACAGAAACTTTGAGTGGCTTTTTTATTCCTTTAGAGGCCAAATTGATTTTTTTTATCCTTTATGAAAGTTGTAGGTTGTTTTCTGATCTTTGTATTGATATAAAATATGACATTTTTGGACTTTAGAGTTGAAAGATAGAAATTTTGGAAGTTATGTGACTGTGTAGGAAGACATTAAAAGGGACAGAAAGTTTGAGTGGGTTTTTGACCCATTGAGAGATGGAATTAGTTTTCTAGTTCTTCATGGAAGTTGTAGAGCTTCCTTTGAGCTTTCTATTGATACCAAATTTGTCAAATTTGGAATTCAAAACCAAGAGTTATGATTTTGGAAATTTCGGATGTATATATATATATTAGTGAAAAAAAAATCAAATCGCTCGCCCTCAACCTGAGCGCGCTCGCCCAGCGCGCGCTATCGTTTCGCTGGCGTACGACGCCGTTCTTCCTCCTTTGCACGATGTCATTTTGCATTTTTTTCTCCTCTACGTGCTGCCGTTTCCCTCTGTGCGACGTCGTATCACCTTGCTCCCTCCCTCCGTGCGACGCCGTTTTTGCTTCCTTCTAATTTTGGTCTTTTGCTTATAATCCGACCTTTGTTCAATCTTTTGCTTATATCTTTTCTGTCCAACATCCGATTGACTTGGTTTTTGAAGCGTTGGATTCCTAGGACAATTATCTACATCCTCATGTGAAATTTGTGAATTTGTGAGATTAAATTGAGGAAGATTAATTTAATCAAATTGACTTAGATAATTTTCAGAACTTTTTTCAGTCTTTTGAGAAATTCTTGATCTGTGGAGATCCAATTGAACTTATTCTTAATGAAAAATAAAATAGAGACGTGGGGCTATAAGTCATATGAAGGAATTAAATTTTAATTTAGCCCCTAAGATTTCCAATTTCTGAATGAAATTCGGGTTTAGTGTTTAGTTTTGGATTAATAAGAGCTGAAAGTATTTTGGCCATAACTTTTGCTCTAGTCATCCAAATGAAGTGATTCTTGATTTGGATTAAACTATAGATATAGGGATACAAATTTTATGAAGGATTCAAATTTCAATTTAGCATTAGACAAGTCCGAAATGTTTGGAGTATAACTTTTGGTGTAGTGATCCAAATTAAATGATTTTGGTGGCGTTATAAAATTGAGACAGTGAGCAACATTTCTCTAGAAGGAAGTTTTATCAAATTCCTTCAATTTGATGATTTGAAAAATGTCCTAAATTAAGCATGATTTGATGAATTTTGAGACTTTGTTATATTTTATGATTTTGAGGACTTAATTAGCATGCTAATGTGATTAATTAGCATGTTAAATTGAGTAAGAGCTTATGGGATAAATTGATTGGTTTGGATTAATTTAAAGTGTTAGAAATTAAAGTGTTAGAAATGCAGAAGGGCAAAATTGGAAGGTTACTTAAGCTTTTAAGTTTCTAGGCTTATAAGGAAGGGCTTAATGGTCTTTTTACACTCATTTAAAGGGCAAGGAGTGGGTTGTCATTTTTAAGGGAAAGGAGGCACGAAATTTTTAAGCGAAAGAACAAAAGAAAAGGGAAGGAATAAGAGAAGTAAGCTTCGGTGATGGAGAAGAAGAAAAGAGAAAGGAAAGGCTTAGGGTTCGATTTTTCTTCAATTTCTAAGAGGATTTTTGATCTTTGTCCAAGGAAAAAGGTGAAAGAGCATGAAAGCTTCCTAAGGAACAAAGAAATTTCGAATTTGGTGGAGATGAAGGTAAGACTTGAAATTTTGATTTGTAATTTTTGAAAGGATTTTGGTTTAGATAGCTTAAGAATGGTATGGGTTTGTGATTTCTAAGCTCAATTTTGATGATTATGCCTTATATGATGTTGAATTTGGGTGATTATGACTTAGGGAATTTTAATTTGGAGGAAAGAAGGAAGCAATGGAGAAATTGATGCTTTGAACAAGTTTCAAGCATGGAATTGAGATGGGTACCATGTTTATATTTTGAATTATAAGCCATGTGTATGTTTTCAGAAAATTAAGAAAGAAAGTATCGAATTTTTATTTGTTTCCGATTGTTTTTGGAAAATTGTTACAAGTTTTAAATGTTTTGATAAATTAAGAAAATTTTAGAAATTATGAAAATTGTTACATTTGAATGATTTGCAAATTATGAAAACTTGTAGTGTTCCTTAATTTTGAATGGTTGAAGAATTACTAGGTGATTTCGATTTGTTAAGTGAATTTTGATTATTGCTAAAATTGTTTGCATTCTTGAATTATTGCGATTATGTTATGTGTATTCGGTTGGTTTTGTGAAATTGTAAATGCCATTGTGTTGATATGACATGATATGAAAAGTTAGTTTTCGAAATGTGCCTTCGGGCAATCCGATTTTCAAATATGAATTATGTGTTATGTGGGTTTGGTTAGGTTCCATAAGTTTGAGTCAAGTGCACTTGTCTCGTTTTATAGGCTTCGCTCGCTTGCCCGTTAGTGATATTGGAGCTCCAATTTCAGACTCCCATAAGTTCACGGCTACACTGGACCGCTATGCGGAAAAGTGTAGTACATTCTGTTCACGGCTGCACAGGACCGCTATGCGGGAATGTGCAGTACGTTCCGTTTTGGACTGACCCAAACCATTCTGATGTGTTATGTGTTTTCTGATTTGTTTATATTTGTGATGCATTCATGTTTTGAATTTGTTTATGAATTGTGAGAAATTTGAGAAATTTGAAAAATGAGAAAGTGAGTTTTCAACCATGAAATTTTGGAAATTGTTTATGATTGATTTGAAAAGTTGAAAAGTTTGAAAAATAAGCTTTTGATAAATTTTTCTACTGTGAAATGTTTATAAATGGAAAAAAATGAGTTTTGAAAATGTTTTTGCTTATTGTTCGATTTATAAACATGCTATCCACGAGCTATTGAGCTCACCCCCTTTCATCCCTATCTCCTGGTATCAAGTAGGAGATTGGATGAAAGAAAGTCAAGATTTTTGATCAATTTTTGTATATCTTGTATATTGAGTAAATTGGATTTTGGTATTGGTTTGTATATGGCTTGAAAATGCCATTAAAGTTTGTAGTACATTTATTTTGGAATGAAAGTGACTTCTGGACTTATGTATGGAATAATAAGATTTTTGTGTAAGTTGATGGTTATGACTTTTGTTTATGAAGAATCAAGTAAGTTAGGTTTTGTTTGAAAATGAATTTCCAAAGGGAAAATTATATTGTTTTCATTTGTATAAGATGGAATACAGATGAATAAAAAGAGAGAAAAAAATTATACCGATTTGGATTATTTTAGACAGATTAGTCTTAAGGTTTCCAATGTGTGTTTTTCTAAAGTATGAGTTCACGGATGTCGGAAATTTGTTTCGTTCGATTGAACCGTTTGTTTGCTTTGTTTCAGTGTAATTCGATTCGTTTGCGATCCGGTTTTGATTTGTTCGCTTTCGATTCCAAACCATTCTATTCGATTTGTTTTCATTTCGCTATCGTTTTAAGATTCGTTTGATTCGTTCTGCCACTTTGTTTTTCGTTTCCGTTTTTCGATTCCTTCGCTTTTGATCCGATTTGATTTCATGAATTCCGCTTTTGATTTGTTTTCGCCACTTTGTTTTCGATTTATGCTTCCGAGGTTGGGTTCCGAAAACGAAATCCAACATTTAATGCTAATATAGTCATTTTTCGATTTATTGACTGAGTGTTGTGATTAACTACAGTGTTTTTATATTTTGGTAATAAACTAAAAGGGTGAATTAGATAAAAATGATTGGATTAGATTAACGAGAGTTAGGAAATTCTTTAGATCACATGATTAATCTTATCAAGTTTTATGCGAAGAGAGATCTAATGTGAGTCCTGATATTTTATTAGAGGGCTTAAGATCTAATTAGAATTGTAGGTCTTTTTTTAATTGAGAGATTGCAAACTACATAATTCAAGTAGGGTTTATAATTTAGGGTTTAACAATTATAACTTGAGAGAGAGTAACTGGCCTTTTGACAGTTTAGAGCTGACATCCCTGTCACAATTGTGATAGGCATGCGGTATACGCAGGTATCTCCTTTTGTTTTCATTTTTAAAGGGTCTTTTTGGCTTTGGTAAAACCTAGTTTTTACCCTGAATGGCTACAAGACTATATAAAATCATTAAATAACCTTAAACAAGAGGGTCTCTATCTAACCATTTAGAGAAAGAAACAAGTAAACGGAGAAGAGAAGAAAAAGAAGGAGAGCTGCTGCTAGCCACTCCAACCATTCTTTTCCAAGTTAATTTCTTTGTTCCTCTTGTTATTCACTTCATCTAATGTATGTTTTGGATTTAAGGATGGTAAATATTTTGTTAAGGATGTTCTAACTTCAATTAGGATTGATTCTTGAATCAATTGTGACCTATTTGATTTTAAAGTTAATGAATGTTTTGGCATTCTGATTGTTTATGGTTTTTGCATACTTCGGTAATAAATCAAGAGAGTAAACTTATAGCAACATGATTGGGTTGGGTAATGAAAATTAACAACCTGATAGATCATATAAACATCAAATTGGTAATTATACAAAGAGAGATCTTGTGTGAGGACCCGATTGTCTATTAAATTTCTTAAGAATTAATTGGAACGTGGGTTATTTTGTTAATTAAGATATTGCAAAAAATAGAAATTTATATTCAATTAGGGGTTATGATTTAGGGTTTAATGATTAGGTCTTAAGAGAGCATAATCAACCTTTCGAAATTCTAGGACCGATACCAATTAAATCAAAAATAATTAAGGTAGCAATTGACGATAAAATGAATCTCCTCTTCCTATAATTGTTTGATCTTGTCTTGTATGATTTTTCGATTATTAAGTGGTTATGCTCTATTTTGATACACATGTGTTAATTTCAGAATTTCATTTTTAATAAAATCGTATTCAATTGATTAATTTGTTGTTTTAGCTTTTATTTTCATTTTTATCACATTTGTTATAACCTTAGATAACATTAGATTCAATTAGTTACTAATTCCTTGAGGGATCGACACCTCAATACTACTAGTTACGATTCCTTATGCTTACGGACTATTAAGAATTTTATAAAAGTAAAACTTGCTCAATAATACGAGTCTAGTGATTTGAATAATGACCAGGATATGTCAGACTTGCAAATTTGGCACCATGCCACCATCCCTTTCCCAATTGTTTGACAAATTCAACCATAATAACCAATCTAAATCCAAATCAACCATAATAATTTTATTTTATGTTCTATTAAAGTAAATGAAAATACTTGGAACCACGAATTAAAAACCCATAATATTTCCTCTTCTATGCTCACTACTATCATTGCTTCCTTGTTTCTTCACCAATGAAGCTTTATGCTCGAGTCTTATGGGCGACGCTTGTTGATGCTTTATGCTCATGTGAGATAGACGACGCCTATTAGATCCTAGATGAGAGAAGGGTGGGAGTAACTGAAAAAAAGAAAGGCTGGGGCAGCAGAAAAACAATTGACTAACCTAGAAGAGTAGAGAAGAGAAGATTGGTGGTGGGGGATAAACGTTAAAAGTGAACAAAGAAACCCTAGTTTTTTTTAATTTTTTTTCATTAATATACAAAACAACATTATTTTGTTTACATACACAAAAGAAGGTAGAAACAAGAGAGAAGCGAAGGTTGGGAGTTGGACAAAGAAACACTAGGTTTTTTATTTTATATTCATTAATGCACAAAATGACATTGTTTTTGCACACACAACGTGTGAAAAATTCAAACTTTGAGTTGGGTCAAACTGATGGCAGGAAACTCAGGTTGCAAACCAAACAACAATATCACTTATCTGAAGTAAGTACTGATAAGAAACACAAAGGTCGATACCTGAAATTACAACTGATCATGCTTCATATCGTGCTCCAGGTAATGTTATTATTTAAGATAGTAAACATGTGTCCAAAGCCGAGAAGGACATACTAAGATATTCACTCCTTTATGCACATAAGTAAGTGGTCATCCAAGAACTAAATCGTGACCATGCCAATTCAACAGCAGCTTGATCCTCGTCTGCCAGTCCCATGCCCTTCCTCCTCTGCACACCTTCTGGAGATCTGTTCATGAAAGCATGTCCATTTCCTGGATAAATGTGCACCTCATAGGGAACTCCTGATTCTTTCAGCTTTTTCTCCAAAGCCTTGGCAGCCTTCAACAAAAACAACTTTTTTTAGTTCAAGTAGTTACCTAACCAAATTCACCAAGGCCACCAATGTACGCCTAAAATCTAACATCTAACATGCTCTTCACGCATCAAAAATCAGTCAATTAAAATCCATAAAGTGATAATATAGGAAATGGCCGGCCATACTTGGTTCAGCATATATTGTCTTTTTCATTGTTGTTTCTGTGCAGCAGCTGCTGCATCATTTGATGTTTGAAATAGATTGTGGGTGTAAACACATGTATACATCTAGCAGTCTATGAATTTGATGTATGTAAGTGAAATAAATGATAGGGAATCATTATCTCGCCCACAGTTTTACTTAGTCTCTTTTCATATTTATCATATCTTATGAGCTTCAATTATCATCATTTTTCTTTTTCATTTCCACAATTTGATCTACAGCTGAAATAACTTGGAAAATTTTTAGAATGCATAGCTTCAATTTGAAGATTACGTAACTGAATTGGAAATATATATACTCGTACAAGCAACTGATCTGGCATTGTCTAGCCACTATTATGTCTAGATATAGATCATGCTGAAATGCTACACTTGATAATTTCATTTCACACTATGAAGAAAAGTTAAAGCTGAGGTGACGTAGACTTGTATCCTAAGCTTCCAATAATCACAATAAATCATCTGACGTGGAGTATTAGATAGGAGCAACTGATCAGCTAACTTAGTGCAAATACTTCCAAATAATATTGCTTTCAATGGTGATGTAGACAGATCCAAATGCAAGTAAAAATTTATAGTGCGGTCAATATGGCTATAGAACACAAGATCAATCTAGTTAAAGTAGCAACAGTCCATATTCATGAAAACAGCACTATCAGGTTTCAAAGGGGTTCATTCAAATGCATGATTTCATTAGTAGCTAACAGGATTCTGAAATAAAATTTTACTAGTTCATGAACTCAGAGAAGTAAAACACATCTTACATTCTCAGCTGCCATCAAAGATCATTAAAGCAAAAAGCAAATAAAGCAAGGCTAAAAGATGCACCTAATACTAGTCAGTGAGGATGCAGGCTTTCAATATATCACTGTCATATTCCCCCAAAAATATTTTCTCCTTATTCATTCACAATCTCTTTCACATATCAAAGATACGATCAACCAGTGCACCTTAACAATCTAGGACTTAATTAACCTTAATAAGTTTAGAGAAGATCATAACATAAGATATTAACAAAAGTGGTGCATGACTGGGTGCTGAAGGAAGAAGTTGGACAGGAGCCATTTGCAATGTTGCTATACAACATATATCAGAAGATATTTAAAGTAAAAAAATAATAATTGGTATTCATGAAACTCTAATAATTCTAGAATAAATGGGATACCGTAACATCTGAAAAGCCAACAAAACTATCAAGCTCCCCAAAATGAGCCTGAACAGGGGCCTTAGCTTGGATAGGATCTGCAAGCTGAGATGAAGGAACCCCATAGAACGCAACAACAGCATCAACTTCAGGAACCAAAACAGAACTTGCAATGGAGAGAGCACCACCCATGCAAAATCCAGTTACTCCAACCTATTGAATTGAAAGAAAAAATAGTTGAGTAGCTAACTAATCTTTGGACGGAGACCTTAGGATCAATTAGAAGAGACCACATGAATCAAACACAAGTTCAGGTAATGAAAACCCCAACTAGCAGTTTATGCATCTTATCATGCACAAGTATGACAAAAATACAAATAACATATTGCTAACTGAAATGTTCACCCCAGTGACCAACTCTGGAAGAATACATATCTCCGCATTATGTTATTTTTCACTATGATTGTTTACCATTTCAAAACTAGAGAATTTGAATAATGATTGCAAACAAGAATGAGAGATCAGCTTTGCACTACATTTGCAGAAAGAGGGAAGAAATCAAAAGCAACTCAACCTAAACCAAAACCAAGAAATTCTCCAAGAAACTACATACTAAAATGCAGTGCAAGTTATATCCAGATCCAACGTCTCGAATTTCATGAACATGTGGACAGCAGTAGCATCACACCTTGTTTGAACCATTTGCCTTGAGCCAGTTAACTGAAGCCTGGATATCCTTGACAGCGCCTTGCCAGTCAAGACCATCCATCAAATGTTGCGCTTCAGCAACATCCAAACCAACCTTTCCTCGGTACAGACTGGGGTAATAGGAGAATAAACCAAGTTAGACAACCAACAAAAGAAATGCCATGAACTTGTCAAAGTTACTAAATTCAAATTTTTACTGGATTAAATGGATTCACAAACTCACTCAGGGATAAGCGCCTTAAACCCAGGATCCATCTGAGAGATTTTAACAGCATGGTTCTTGATCTCAAAATCCACACCCCACCACTCTTGAAGCACAACTATCCCCGGAGCAGTTTCTTTTCCAACAACGTAGGCATCAAATGTCTGAAAATTCAAATAAAGAGAAGAAATAACAACGCACACACATTAGAGAGAATTTCACTATAATCCCATTATGAGAAAATGATACAAAAGATTTGTTTTTCGATTCTTTGTCGATACCCAGTTGATAAAATCCTCAATTTAGCTCGACTTGAGATTAAAAGCATCCAAGAACAAAAGCCAAGAGAGGACATACCACCGAACAAGCCTACTGCCTACCCAAAAAAGAAAGGAAAAAAAAGTGTAAAGTAAAAGAAGAATACTGACAGTATCGTCCCTTTGGATTTGAATTTTGTTGAAAGAAGTAGAGTCGCTCATTGTTCGAGCTTGAATGCGAGAAGGAGAGAGTGTCCGTACAAGGGAGAAGTGAGTTGATGCGGGAAAACGAGGGCTTTGGGTAAATGCTCTGGAAGCTGCTATTGCTACTGCTTGCATCTTTCTTTAGTTGGAGCTACTTTTACTCCAATGGCCAATTTTTAACTATAGCCACCGCAATTCAACCGTTAAAAATTAAATTATACTATTTTAAATAATTAATAGAAATTAAGAAAAATATTTCTTTTTTATTGGATGACTTTTTCTTTGTTTCCATTAGGAAACTTTTTCTTCTGCTCATATCTTCAATGTCGGACTATTAATCTAAAAATTAATCTATCAAAACCTCATAATTTATTTAAATTATGGTTAACTCAACAAAAAAAATTCGAGGCCAACAACTTTGACTTTCTTTTTCATGGGTGAGACATTGACTCCTATTTAGGCCTTTTTTTCATTAGATCTTTCTTCTTTTGCTTACCCTTATCCTTGGACTTAGAAGAAGATGCTAAATTAGCTTATGGCCTATGAACCTTGATATTTAATATCTCCTCTGTAGGGTATTCATCAACTCATTTAAGGTGTAATCCTTGCTATTGAACTTAGAATCCAACTTAAACTGTTGAAAAGATGAGTTTAAGTTATTGATGATCATAATCATCTACGTGTTCACATCCATATCTGCCCTAAGCATCTCAGCCTCAGTAACTGCAGAGACTACCTTAAACATGTAATCCCGCACCAGTTCACCAGGTTTTTGTCTAAAATTATTAAAAGTTTAGATAGTTTTCACTCTTGCAAACCTGATCCTCACACCAAATATCTCATATAGGTGATGGACCATTGTACTAATAGCTTTCATGCATGCAATTTGCTTTTGCAATTTTTCATTGATACAAGTTAGAATATAACACTTAGTAGTCTTATCAGCATTCTGTCATTACTTATGTTGTTGGACTTGTTCAGAAGTTGAATTGCCACCTGGAGGTGTAGGCTCATTGTCCGTTAATACCCATGAAATTCATTCATATTGAAGAATAATGTTAAAGTTATGTCTCCATTCATTAAAATTCTCTCCAGTTTCTAATTTGTTATTAGCCAAGAGCAAAGTGAGTGAATCCATATTGTGGTTGATTATGTCTGAAAATATAAATTATTGAAACATGAGCATACTAGTCATCCATATTGGAACTTTGTATAAAATCATGTTGCATGTATGCATGATGATAGATTTAACAAAACTTAAACATTTTAAAACTTTATATGAAGGTTATTTTTCATATCTATAGCAGACTAAGTAACGGTGAACTATCTTATCCATTAAAAGAAAAACTAGGACCCTCCCATTAAAAAAACTACCAAGCATCTTCATGCCTAACTATTGGAGAAGCGCCATGTTGCAAACCATTTGATAAAATATGTTGAGTGTGTAGCCATTAAAAAAACTACCAAGCATCTTCATGCCTAACAATAGAGCTACAGTGGGCAGGGTATTGATAAAATATGTTGAGTGTGTAGCCATTTGATTCATCCACTAAAGGTACTTGCAAACCATGCCTCAATGGGAGGTCACATTTGCTACTAATGAGTGGACTTATCCTTAAGGAGACCCAATCTATGAAAGATCTAGGATTCATGCCCTCCGGTAGGAAGTAATGCTTCACCGCCTGTAAATGGGCCATCACATGGAGACTGTGGACTCTCACATGAGCATCCTCTCCTACTCAATCTTTTTGGGCTTTAAGTTTTAATAAATACCATCTTTTCTAGATGCAATTTATTATCTATCTTATATTGTTTTATTATATATCTCATACACAATAAATGCATGGCAAAGCCTAGGGTTGGAAATTTTCTAAATGGTATACAATCACATACTATTTGCATTCATTTATCCATTTGTCACATGAACTAATAGGCCGCTTTTGATTGTCCGTCCTAGAACATAAATAAAATTACAAGGCTTTTAGGCCCAAAAATTTCTTCTTGTACTTGGATCTTCCTCTTCGAGCTCTTCATCCACACGAGCCAGCCCATTCGATAAAAGTGTATAATGGCATTTTCATAAACCAAATTTTGTCACTTTGAAAACAAAAATTCCATCACTTGTTTTTCATCAAAACTGAAACTTTGGTAAGATGAAAACAAAAATTCCAGCACTTGTTTTTGGTAAATCCGACACTCAAA
>JANKYF010000009.1:6582091-6598226 GCA_029829435.1 Erythroxylum hondense
TTCAGTTCTGTTTTAGTATGAATTTTAATATTTTAATTCTTTTACTTGAAATAATGAAGTTCTCTCCATGGTGGCTTTCAGAAAAACTAAACACTTTGCAGGTAAATTTTAAAAAATAGTTTTCAACAAATTTACCGACGGAAAAAAATTCCGTTGGTAAATATATTGAATTTACCGATAGAATTACAAGATCTGTTGGTAATTTTCTGACAAAAGAATTTGCTGACCAAACAAATTTTACTGTCGATAATTCCATCGGTAAATTTACCAACGAAAATTTCCCGTCGTTAAATTTACTAACGGCCATATCTCCGACGCCTTTTTCAATCAATAAATTCTGTCGTTAAATAAGTTTACCGATGAAATATGTACAAATTTCGTCTGTAAATTCTATCGTTAAACTCTATTTTCTTATAGTGTTAGTAATTTGGTCAAATAATGATCAAACACAGCCACGTGTTAGTTCCAATATTGCTTTACACTCCTCTTGCCTTCTTTTTGCATAAAGATGTTTTTGTCTTGATAGGTCTAATACAACCTAGTGTTGGTCCTACAATGTTTTGCACAAAAACGATGAAGTAACAAAATTAAACAACATGGAATACAGGCTGAACGCAACCCTTTTTTTTTTTTTACATACTGAAGAAGCAAAAATGTTGCTTAGAGAGGAGAGGGCTCCGAAGACAGCGCACCGCTCCACCAGTCGGGGAGGGGAAGATAGGAGATGGAGGCCGGAGGGACAATTGAAGCCTAGTTTGACGAGAGCATCCGAAAAAACAGCTCCCTATTAGTCCTTTTGTTCAAAACATAACCCCATATTGGTCTCCCTATTCAGAAAGTGGGTCCTTGTTGTTCCCACTATTGATGCCATGTCCTAATATATTCCTATAAATTCATCCTAAGATCATTCCAACTTGACTTAGACTTGCATGAATTCATTCATTCTTCATTGGAGAGTAAAACAAAAAAAGAGCTTGTAAAGAAAATATAAACTAAATTAAATACCAAATATCATATAAATTAAATGCTTCATAAATCATGCTAAAAATTAATTATTACCATCTACATCTAGTTTAAGCTACTTAATTGAGTATTGATGGGAGATTAATGGAGTCCAAAATCGTAGCTAGTGGAAACCGACAAAGAATAGTGAGAAAAGCTTATGAAAATCAACAGCTGAAAGATTCAGCATAGGAGACTATAAGGAGATAATAGATTAAAAAAAAGGCCTAATGCAAACAAAGCTAAGGATTGAACCTTAGTAAGAATATTACAAGTTTAAAGAAAAAAGATGTTAATATCTCATATATGGCAAATCTTATGTTGACAAAGAATGAATGAACGAAATGATTTATAAATCCATAAAAGAAAACTCTTAACAAGTTAGTTTTCTATATTTGGTTCTCTTCAATTCGACGTAGGGTTGTTTAGTTCTCTTAAACTAGAAATAGACTTGTTATCTCAAGATGTTGCAAAATGATACTAAAAAAGTTATATGGACCTAATAACATAAAAACAAACATCAGTGCATCAATAAAATGTCCGAAAAGTACTTATAGTTACCAACTTCTCATCAACTAATAACGTTTTCAGTTAAAAAGTGTGCAACATAATTTGAGCCTATCCTTATCCTAGAGAAACATCAACTCTGGTAGCTAGGATTACAAGACGAGACGTAAGTAAAGGAGAGAACAACTTTTGATGTGGTGAAGTAGGAGTTTAGCATTACGAATACATTTAAGTATAGATTTCCTTCTCAGCTGACTCGACCCTACTTTATGAACAATTGCCTGAATTCTGCTGGATTTCCTCGGTAAAAACTGCATTGCTTCTTCCTGACTCCTTGAGTAACATTTTGAAAGAACTTTTGTAGGGACTGCATAGCTTCTTCATCGTCCTAGATAGAATCATATCACAAGGATCACATCAACTTAAAACTCATGTCAACCACAATACAAATGGAACCTGCTCACTACTCAGCAACGTGGGTCTAGATGAGGAAACTTGTAATCCACATTGCTGTACACATGTTATGGGAATTCATAATATTTCCAGGGTCGAAAACATGGCATGCAGCTCTTGTAACCACAGAAGAAGTGAGCACGCATACCTTAGATTCGATAATTGTCAACTAAAATATTTTTCTCGAAATACTTGAATAAGAACAGCTATTTGATAGGGTAATAAGATCGTACTAGCTGGGTGCCCTATACAGCTTTTATAGCTGCAGCTCAAAGGCTTAAAAGTGTTTTCCTATACATGTGCTAACACAAAACATAAGGCTTCCGTACAGTCCAACAATTTGATTGTAAAATGATCAAAGTTAGTGTAAGACGGGGGACAAGATCTTCTGTCTAATTTTATAGTGTCTTATTTTGTTTCATGAATCTCAGTCATTCATTTATGTGAGACCCATCTTTATTTATGCAGAATCTACATAAAATCTACATAAATAAATGGCTAAGATTCATTAGACATAATAAAATACTATAAAATTGGACAGAAGATTTGGACTCTTAAAATTGTGTGTGGCTGCTTAATGCCCGCGTATATATATTCTAGCACACAGGTATAAGCCTGTACTGCAAATAATGAAAATCAAACAAGTACTAGAACTTACACGGAGGATGTTAATGAACCTTGAATCGGTCAAAATAACAGGAAAGGACATCCTTAAACATTCACGTGCCCTGCATATGAAATTTAAATGTAATACATATATAGTGCCGAAAATATTAACGGCAGCATGAGTGCAATTTTGCAGTGCTAACCTTGGACTTTCCGAGAAACTATGGTAACAGCAGATGATGAGTTTCAGCAACAGTTTGGATTGATTTTCAGAAAATTTCTCAATCATATTTCCTAAAGCTTGTCCTATGGAAAAAAATCGTTCCGCAATGGCACAGCAATAGTTCATACCCTGATTGTTTTTCAGAATCTTGTGGACTATAAATGTAGCTACCTGCATTCAGATGCATTAAGTAGTCTTAGACCAATCCCACAACATTTCCCTCAAGCTATAGACTACAGATATTCGCCATGGATAGAATGTTAGGGTAACCAATCGTAAGCCACCTAATGATCATATTAGACTCGGACAACTTAAACTCTGACAGCTAATACTGTAGACAGTTTGCATCATCTCCAGTAAGTTTCATAAAATCTCCTCTTTATTGCATAACTAAAAGACTTTTTGGAGCTTATGGTAAGGTGTACTGTTTCTTGAAACCAAAGTCATAGTGATGGCATTCTGGTAAAGTCTTTGGGAACTTGCATAATTATGG
The DNA here is from genome assembly GCA_029829435.1 of Erythroxylum hondense. Lineage (NCBI taxonomy): Eukaryota > Viridiplantae > Streptophyta > Magnoliopsida > Malpighiales > Erythroxylaceae > Erythroxylum > Erythroxylum hondense. The sequence continues at coordinate 6,585,376 of JANKYF010000009.1, forward strand.
AACAAAATTCCAAGACAAATTAATGCGGTAATGTAGAATTCATAAAATAAAGAGTTAAGACACAAACTGTTTGTGACAATCCATTGCCCACTTCCATGGAACGTAGACAACAGGGAAGAACTTGAGATTCAAGAAGGAATCGTACAACTCGTACGTCATCAATCTGCAGAAGAAGAAGAGCTTCAATCTAAAATTTCAAGATCAAAATCTGAACTTCCCTTTCAGTTAAAGTTAGAATTGTGTAAAACCAACTTTTTCCTTTCCCTTATGCTATGGGATACTTTTACTACTTCTAAAGCTTAAATGGCTCAAGGCATTATTAGTCTGTTTATCTCTGTGATGTTGTGACCAAAAAAAGAGAAAGAAAGAAAACTGGAAAGAAGATATTCAAACAATCATGTCCACAGAAAAAACAAAATCTGAAATTTATAAAGTACCTTCACCAAAGCGCCAATAACACCTAAGCTGATAAGTCTTAGGGATTCATGAGGCGTTTCCTTTCTTGGGTTGCTAAGAAAAGGATAAATATAAGCAGGTATCTTAGCTGCATGTAATAAAATTTAATTAGAAAGCTCACCATCCCACTTGTCATACGAATCACAAAGTGGAAGCATTCAGGTCTATATTTAAAGGTAAAGGAAAGAACTTCATAACAGAATTTGGAAGCTATTACTTTAGCAGTCTGAACATTCATAAACTCCCAAAGCATAAGAAATCAACAAAGCTTATCCCTTTAACACTGAAACTGTGAAAAGAATACATGGGATTAAACATTTTTTTGCGTTGCTGAGAAACGCATAACAAAGATTCTAAAAAATCCACATTACAACAAAGTTCATTTCATGCTAGTGAGAAATGGTCTCGATTGTCTCTACAGAATGCCCATCCCAGCCCTAACCCTCTTTGTTTAAGACCAATTTTGAAAATCAATTTCCCTTTTAGCCATTTTCCTAGGTGGGCTCTTTCTTGCTTCCCAGACCTGTCAATTAGTTACCATCAATGGCAAAAATCCTTCCCCTTGGTTTCTCCCTGGTGAGCTCCTCCTCAACCCCAATAGTCCCTAACTCACTTTCGGACGTAGTGTCCTTCAAAGAGCGGATTCTATTAACTACCCAAGTGCATTCCCTTTGCTTTCTCGTCCCTCTCCCCTTCCAAACCAAATGCTTCTCAGATGGCTGCTATGGTCTCTATGGTTGTTAACTATGTAGCACGGACATGGCAAAATGGAGCCGTGTCCACGTGTCAGACACGTGTCTGTGTCGAACACCCACTGACACACGATAGACACGTCTGAAGACCCGCTTGGACATTGCTTAATGGAATATATGCTCCATAGAATATATGCTTCATGTTTTTTAAGAGGGGCTTATAAAGTATCAAATATATATAAACTATCAAGATGTTAGAAGTCTTGAAATATATCAATCAATATATATCATGTTATGAATTCTGAATTTTTTTCTTAATTTTAAATTTTATAATATATATATATGTCGTGTCCGTATCCACCAAATTTTAAAAGTTGGTGTGTCTCCGTATCCGTATATGTATCCGTGTCCGTATCTGTGTCCGTGTCTGTATCTGTGTCCGTGTCCGTGTTTGTACTTCTTACGTTATTAATAATAGTAAGGAAGCTCTCTCCAACTACACACAACCGATTAACAAGCTGGGCTCGAACAAAGTGGTAGAGGACCCAATGTCTTTTGACTTGCTTAGGAATATTCCCCCTACCAATGAATCAATGGTTGTTTCTCTACCTATGGAGGTGCTTAGTATGGGAGCTCAAAAATGGAAATTTTCCTTGATAGGATTTATCAATGACAAGCACATCTGATTCCCCCGAGTTTAACAGCAGGCCAATAACAACAAAAGAACTTGGACTAGAAAACAGAACGATTCTTTTTCTTCAGAGAGGATAAAGTTATCAAGATCCTAAAAGCTAGACCTTGGCACATCCAAGGAAGGCCTATAATACTCCAAAAATGGTGTTTAGGCTTAATTATGGAGAAAGAAAATTTGAAGAACTTACTTATAAGGGTGAACTTTAACAACGTTCCCCTTGAATAGTGGTCATCTAATAGACTCAGTTACCTAGCAAGTTCACTGGGAAGACCTTTGTGCATGGGTGGATAAATCGCTAATCTCAGAAGCATAGGATACGAAAGGATCTATAATAAGGTAGAGATGAACAAGGCTCTCCATGATAGTTTGATTATAAAGAAGTTACATGATGTAGTGAAACTCATAGAGGACTTCGTTTCCATAAGTTATCAACGAAGACCTAAAAGGAAGGAGCAAGCCAAAGCTTGCTACCTACTGGGAGAAGTAGTCTAGAAATAAACACAGTGAAGAGCAAATGAATATGGAAACTGTTAGATATTTTTAAGTTATTGTGTTAGATTTTTTTAAGTTACTGTTTTGTTTTGTCCCAGTCTTCAGTAGCATTTGTTTTCAGTTGGAGTTAAACTAGGAGTTAGTTAGTCATGAGGCATGGTCCTTTTCTCTCGGTCTTTTTGTTGATGTAATGGCCTATAAAAGGCTCTGTTTTTGCTGAATAAGTGCGCAATTTTTTATCAGCTCACTCAACAGAAACACCCCAGTGATTAACCACTTCGGTGTGAACCTGAATATTTGAGCTCAACAAAGGTACTGAGTCCTCAATCACGTCTAACGCATGAAAACAATGTTGGATGACATGTTTGGAAAGAAGAAAATACAGCTAGAGTACTCAAAGCTAATGTGCTCACTCTTAAAGGCAGATAGTAAAGCAAAAGTAGCGAATTCCACTAATGTACGCATATCAACTCCAAGTGTTTCAACAACCCCTGTGAACATTGGAGCCACAAAAGCTAACAAGACAAGACCTGGGTACGTGGTTCGGTCTATTAAACCTACATTCACGGTAACTAGAACTTTTGTCTTTTCTTTTATTTCTGTCTCATATTTTTCTGTTTACATCATACATATATATAGGAACCATACTAGCTATTTTAAGAACTAGACTAATATAAGAGGGATTTGATTTGATGCGAAATCCCTGATAATCCTCAATAATATTTTATTGAGATCATGCCCAACTTGCAAACATGTTCATCGAAGTTTTGCCTTGATAGTCCCTTAGTGAGTATATCTATAGTTTGCTCTTTCTTATGGGAATATGTCATACAAATAGTCCCTTCATCTACCTTTTCCTAGATAAAGTGCTTATTCATTTCTATATGCTTGGTCTGATCATGTTGAACTGGATTTGGGAGATACTAATAGCTGCTTTATTACTACAGTAGAGCTTGATTGGTGGTTAAGTTCTAATATAAAGTTCTTCCAAGAGTTTCGTCAACCTCAACCACAATCCTTTACATATTCCTTGAGTTACTACTCTGAATTCAACTTCTGCACTACTTTTGGCTACTACATTTTGCTTTTTACTTCTCCAGATTACTAGGTTTTCCTATACAGATGTGCAATACTCAGATGTAAACTTTCTATCTTCTGCTGATCCTGTACAATCTGCATATGTAAAAATCTCTATCTTCTCGTTCTCACAATTTTTGAGCAATAATCCCTTCTCGAGGGATCCTTTAAGATGCCTAAGGATTATGTATACCACTCCTAGATGAGCCTCCATGGGATTATGCATGGGTTAACTTACCTGACTTATTGCAAATGTGATATCTTGTTTAGTTCTTTTTTCTTTTGATAATTCTACCGTAACCCATGTCCCATTTTTCTTCAAAGCCTTCATTTCCTCTATCATTGCCTTATTCCATTCGGGCATTTTCAAGGCTTCGTGAACATCCTTTGGAATTTTAATCCTGTCCAAGCTAGTGGTAAAAGCATGACATGTTTCAGACAAGATATTATAAGATACAAACTGTGAGATAGGGTGCAGAGTACATGACTGTGGTTTTTTTGAAGCGCAATAGGAAACTCTATATCATTTGGTTCATATTCTATTGTCTGATCAGAAGGTAGTTCTAGGTTGGTTAGTTCTTCCACCGAATCCGACACATGTAGAGCTTCAAGTGTGAGGTCTTCCTAGGACATTGATTTTGGACTCTATGAGTCAACCAGTATTGCCTTGTCCTTTTTCTCTTTTGCTTCTTCCTTGGGATTTGATTCTGATAGTACAGTCTGGGTTAGAAACTGAGCTTCAAAGAAGGTAACATTAAGGGTAACAAACATCTTTCGAGTGAATGGGTCATAACATTTATACCCCAAATATCTTCCTCCTTTATCAGTGGAGTTGCTTAGATCAATTCATCAATTAGGCCTCGCTAGTCCAATCTCAAATGCTCATAAACATCACTATGATTTATGCTATTAACTTGGAGTTCTTGAGAAAGCAACTTTGGATAGATCTCACCTCCTTAAGAGTCAATGGTGACTTTAATTGTATACTATTTTTATAAGAGGTGGATGGGATTAAGTGTAAGGTAAAGCATATAAATGAGCACTTATCAATGTTCTTAAGTGAAGTAGGAGCGACTAATTTGAGTTTCATAGACAATTACTTCACTTGGAATGAAAGACAAAATGGGGCATGATTCTTTAAAAAAACCTTTGATAAATGCTTAGTTAACTTATCTTGGATGTCCAAATTCCCTCTCATGTTTGCTCACTTTTGTAAACCTCTCACATCAGATCATACATCAATTGAAATTTAGTTGAATATAGATTATAACAAAAGGAATACCCCATTCAAATTCATCAACTATCTTTTAAAAGTTCTAGGCTTTATTGAAGCCACATTAAAAGGTTTGAATACTCAAGTGAGTGGCACTTAAGTTTTCATTTTTGTGCAAAAGCTTAGAGCTATTAAGGGTGAACTAATTTAGTTGCATAAAGGGAGTAGTAACTCCACAGGAGAGGATAAAAAGAAAGCTCTATATGCCCTCAATTGGATCCAAGATAATCTAATCATTAATATGATTAAGCCCTTAGCACTATGGGGAGCTCATCTCTGGGGAGGTATGTTAATTGCCTAAACAACTATTTTTCATTACTGGAGAAGAAATTAAGAATTACTTGATTAAAGGTGGGTAATAGGAATACAAAATTTCCATCGTAACATCATTCTAGACAAGAGAAACATAAAAACATAGTTTCCCTGCAAACTCACGATGGTGCTACCATAAATGATCAACAACAACTAAAGTAGTTGGCCTTTAATCATTATAACCACTCTTGGGTTCATTTATGGAAGTAAGTTCTTTAGCTAATCAGGTTAGGAATTATTTAGCAAATACTATTTGTAGGGAGCTTAGGAATATGCTTACTAAGGAAATCACTAGAATGAAATCAAGGAAGCAATCTTTAGCATAAATCCAAACAAAACAATTGAATATGATGGATACCCCAATTTTTTCAAAGTACCTAGGATATTTTAGGAAAGATTGTAACTAGCTCTATTGTGGAATTGTTTAATAATGGGAGGCTTCTAAAAGAACTCAATAAAACCAACATATATTGGTCCCTAAAGCCCCTAACCTAACTTCTCTTCATGATTATAGAACAATTTTTTGTAATTTTTGATATACAAGGATATCTAAAAAAATTTATCTTTAAGACTAAAAATTGTTCTCAGGAAAATCATATGCTCATGCCAAGGAGATAATATTTAAGGTATAAGCATAGGTGATAACATTTTGATTGCTTAAAAATTGTTCAAGAGCTACCACAAAAGAGAGAAAAAAAAAGGAATTGTATCTTGAAGATTGATTTTAACAAAGCTTTTGGCTCCTTAAACTGGAATTTCATATTTAGCTCAATGGAGGCGCTAAGTTTTCATAAAAAGTTCACCAATTGCATTATGCAATTTGACACCATCACTTTATTCTCCTTATTAGCTAATATGGAACCCACAAAGATGTTTAAAGCTACCAAAGAGCTTAGGCAGTAGGATCCCTTATTCCTCTACCTATTCTACTTGAGCATAGAAATCCTCTCCAAAATAAGGAACCATGTTTTAAATTTCATTATAAATGCAATAAGATTGGCATTTTTAATATCTCTTTTGTAGATGGTTTGATATTACTTTGTGGGGTAACAGCTAAGTCAATTAAGATGATCATCAATCCCTTATAGCAGTTGAAAAACATATCAAGTTCAACTATAATCCAAGCAAGGGTAACGTTTACCTCTCAATAGGCTCTAGCATAATAAATGATTTGTTAACATTAATGAAGGGCTTTAAATAGGAAAAACTTCCCATGAAATACTTAGGTTTCCTATAACAACTTGGAGGCTCTCATTCTCTAATTGTTTACCCTCATTGACTCAATTCAAAAGAGGTTGAATAGTTGGTGTAATAAGGCTCTCACATACAGTGAAAGACTTTAATTAATTATCTCTATATTGAATAATTCACACATCTATTAGACCCCTCACATACCAGTCCTCAGGAGATAATAAAGACCATTGAAAAGAGGCTAAAGAAGTTCCTCTAGTCTAGACTTAAGGACAAAGCTAAAGTTCCTAGAGTAAAATGGTAAGAAAATTTATTTTCCAAAGGATAATGGGGGACATGGAATCAATTCATTTATAATCTTAAGTAAGGTGCCCCTAACTAAGAGGCTGTAGAAGATTTTTATAGATAAGGAATCACTTTAGGTCCAATGGACACATATGCTCTTCTTGAAGGGAGAGAGTATATGGTTAGTTAAGCCAAAAACAAATACTTCGTGGCCTTAAGGTAAATAGATGAGGCATTAAATTTGCTCAATTATCAAACATAAAATAGGTAACGGAATAGGTACCTCATTTTGGTTTGAAAACTAGCACAAATTGGGACCTTTTTACAAGCTTTAGAAATTTGATACAATCAAAGCAAGGATTCTTGTTAATATTAAAGTGGAAGTAATTATAAAAGATAATACATAGAGTTAGCCAATTCATACTTTAAGAGGCTTTAAGATAATTAAAGACAATCATCCTATATACTCTCTTAATACCTCCAAAGAGTATTGTCTCTTATGATTGTATAATAAGTCTACGCAATACTCAGACCTTTTATGCAAGAAGTTGTTGGGAGTTTCACAAAACATAATTGATTGGCAAAAGCTAGTTTAGATTTTCATTCTTATCCATCACACATCCTTCATCCTTTGGCTCACCATTAAAGGCAAGTTGGGAATCAAAGATGATCTTAAGGTATCCTAGATGAATGTTGATTATGTCCTCTATCAAGATAATAATAAGGACCTAAACCACCTATTCTACAATTGTAGGTTCTCCAACTTTCTTTATCATCACATTGTCACTCTTTGCAATCTCAATTGTAATTTCTCTCAATAGAAAGACATTGTTTCATTGGCTTTGAACCTTAATTATCTTACAAAAGATAATCTGAATAAGTTCAGGTTAGCTTTGGGTGCAATAGTATATATTTGTCACTTGGTTGAAAGAAGTCAAAGGATCTATAAGGGAGCTCAAACAAACTCAAAGATTACATGTTAAAGGCTCTTATGTAAAATTAGGGAAACTGCTATTGCAAGGAACGTACTAACACTATGAACACAAATTGGATCTTCAAATGGAAGTTGCAATATAAAGGGGTTCTGTGATACAGATTTCTTGCTAAGCCTTGACTTGGTTACAAATTTTCTTACAGGTTATAATGTGATGTATGCGATGTAGCTTGAGACTATTTCAACTTCTTCACGCACCTTCTATGGTGTTTTCAAGATTCTTCATGTATTGTTTTTACAGCACCACTAGAGCATTCTTTAATGGAATTCTCTATTTACTTTCCAAAAAATTTCTACCAATCAAGAACATAAAGGAAAATTTTACATCAATTTTAGTAGCATTAGGGTTTAAAATTTCAAAATGAGGCCTACCTAAAGCAAACATGTAAATCTATATACAGATATGCCAGATATATTTTTATTTCTATGTTTTTGTATATGTGTGTAAGTGTAGGAATTATATGTTAAAGCGTATACAAGACTATAATATTTGACAAGTTTTCCTGTTTGTAGATATTAAAACAGATAGAGAGGAAGGACCAAGACATTAGATAAATCAATGTCACATCTAATTCGTAAATTCCATATGTATTTGAAAAATTAGAGTTATTACCTTGAACAAATGGTAGCCTTGTAGTAGGGTGTGCAGCTAAACCCTGTGTGGCATACAGTGTACTTAATGTTAAATTAACATTTTAAAAAGAACAATGGGAGAATTTTAATGATGATCTCTTTGTAATGGCATTTTATTACTACTAGTTTGTATATTGCAATAAAATAAATCATTTAAGTGCATATGCGCAAATCAATTTTTGCATAAAAGATACTCAATTCTCTACCCTATTCATGTGTTTACTTTGGTGTGGAAAGTAATTGTTGAACTATTTCTATTCCCCATTTTTCATCTATACTCTACTTTCAAGACGTGTTTTATAATTATTCAATAAGTCTAAAATAAAAAAATTACGAGAATTATAACTTCATTCTCACATCGATACCGCTGTTTAGTTCAATTCTTATAGGTATTTAGGTCATATTTGCATTTATTTTACATATTCATCCATCCATTTCTGTAGCATTTTTTAGGTTAATTTATTTATTTTAATCCAATTTGTTATTTATTTTATTTTCTGATTTTTTTTTAAAACAGAATGAAATTGTGTCTCAAACTCCTCTAGTGCACTCCTTCACGCTTCCTAGTTCCCCTCCTGGTTTGACATTATTTTCTTGTGATGGGCCATGGTGTGGTGCTCCTATCTTCCCCAACCTTGCATTGTTTAATTGCACCCACCAGTTGTCTTTGTTTTCTTGTTACCTGCGTCATTTTCTTCTTGGCTACATGCATGATTTTCCACTCATCTCTACATTCAGCCAAGGACGTTACACCAAAGCATGGTGGACAGGAATGAGGATCGTGAAGCAGCAGCTGGTGTGAAGGCTGAAGCAACGTGGGAGCAGAGGAGAAAGCTGCTGGAAAGTGCAGAGAGGAGATCATGCCAAAGACACCAGCTGAAAGAGACCCACAACCCATGCCAAAGCAGAAGAGGATAGCTGGAAGGATACACCAGAGGAGTGAGTAGCGTTAAAACAGGTGGTGAGTGTGTGTGCAAAGGGGAGCTACGGGCGTGAGAAAGAAACCAAAAATCATGTGACAAGTGAGCTGGCGTTATGGAGGGAAGTATCGTGAAGAGCCAGAGCAGATAGGTGTGTGAGCTGAAGGATTAAAAAAAAAAACAAACGAAAATAACGTGGTCTGAGGGGAGCAGAAAATAAAACCAGTGAAGTAGAGAAGAGAGGGAGTAGCGTGACAAATATATATGAGAGGAGTGTGGTCTGTGGAGGGGGTGAATGGAAGGGGTTGTGCGTTAACTGAGGTGAAGATTGTTGTGTGTGAGTAAAGTGTGTGAGAGTGTTGTGTGTGTGAAAGGTGAGTGAGAGGAGGGTAGCGTGAGCTGGAGCTGGGCATGAATAAAAGAAAAACCAAGAGAGTGGTGAGCTGAACGTGAACTAAGGAGAGTTAGGGGCTGAGGTGCGTGAAGAACAAGAGGTGAGCAGAGGGAGAGTGGCGTGAACTGCAGGAGGTGAAGCAAAAAAATAAACAAAGAGTGAAGTAGAGAGAAGTGTGAGTGTGCGTTAACTAAAAAAAATTAAAAAAGGAAAAAAGAGTTGAAGGACGTGTGCGTTGGAGGGGAGTGGGTAGCGTTACAAGCCAGGTGCTGGGCAAAAACCAAGTGGAGGGGCATTAAATAAAAAACCAGAGTGAAATGGGTGTGTGCGTTAAGTGTGTTTGGGAGTGAGTGAACAGTGTGTGAGTCAAGTGTGAGTGAGGGCATTGAGAGTAGCGTGAACTGCAAGTGGAAGAGCTGGTGGTTTAAAAAAGAAAACAACGTGAGTTGGCAAGGGAGATTAATGTTACAGGCCAAGAGGAGAGATTTTATTGGGGGCTCCAGTACTCACAAAACTCTCCACTCACTTGGAGATTGGTCATCAACGTTACACCATCCAGCAATCCTCTCTACGCACGCTGATTATTTCATTTTGCTATTACACCAAAAACTCTTTCCACTGGGCAAATCAAGGGCATCTGCTGGCAATTAATTTATTGAAGAGCTGGAGGAGAGCAAACCAAACCAAGCAAGGACACAACATCGGGGAGAGACGTAAAATAATAAACTCGAACAGGGAGACCCGAAAACTCATTTATCCTCTGTTTATTATTTAGTGTCTCATATGATGTTTGTTGACTTGAATGTTTGTTGTTCTAATCCTACCATGACTGAGTAGTTTCCTCAAAGCGTCAAGGTTGGGGTAAGCTTTTAGCTAATTTTTGTGGATTGCATTTCGGTTGTTTTATGAGTGTGTATTTATAAGTTTGATTTTTCTGTTTAGATATTAATTCTGCTGGTATTGTGTTTGGCCAACCACTACTAAGCCTTAGTTGTTAATTGAAGAACCGATAGGTGAAAATTAATAACGGAACTCCAAAACAGGAAACTTATAAATTTCAGATTTAGACATAGACTGAATTTATGAGAGAAAATCGGGTGAGCAAAGAACATAATGGGTTATGCTTGATTGCTAGGGCTACGATAGTAGACTAGGATTATTGCGTAATACTCCTTTGATACCTTGAAAAAGGGTCTAAGAAACTCTAGGCTCAACCTTCTATCAACCAAAATTCACCTCATAAACTGATCCGGGTAAAGTCCATAAAAAGCGCTAAAAGTGGAACCATCCTTGAAGCTTACCACATTTCCTGCGAATTAACGCCTAGAAATATTCGCAAATTTTCTTTAGCTTGATTTGTTATTTTTGCTAGTTAATTTTCTTATTTTATTTCCCCATTTTTACACAATCGCCATAAATTTTATCTATTTATTTATTTCGATAGTGAAATTTTCTTTTAATTTAATTTCTCAATCTTTCCCAATCGCTTAGTCCAATTAATTGAGTGATCCAAGCCTGATACTTACACAATTACTCCCTGTGGGACGATATTATACTGTACTACTTGAGACCCGTGAACTTGCGAAACCACATCATGTAGCTGGATAGGGGGAAAATTAGTGACATCTAGGGCCGGGGAGGCACTAGACTGCCCCTTCTGCTTCCAGGCTAGGGGGGAATAAGCAAAGACTTCCCCTTGGAGACCTGCGTAGACTTACGGGCCTGGGTAGACTGCCTCCCCAAAGCCCCCTTGAACTAGAAGGCTATTGGTCCACTAGAATCACCTACTTGGACCCGCTGGCCCAGGCCCTCCAACTGACCCGCAGGAAGCTTGCTCTGTCGTCCAGGCTCCAAGCCTTCATCCACGGTATTTAAAGCCGCAAAACGTGAGCCCTCCTTCACAGACGCCCCACGTGAATCACTGGCGCCAGTTTGAGGACGTCCCTTCACACTGGGTCTTGGGCGGCAATGTTGGACATTGGTCCAAGGACCATAGCCGTTGCTCGTCCCATCGGTTCGTGACGCGACCGCAGGCTCCAACGGCTCGTCTTGCTCAGACGCCCCTGCACCAGACATTGTTGACGGAGAAGCATCAGCCGCTGCATCACCAGATTTCTTGGAACAGGCAGTAGGTGAATGGCCCACTATTCCGCACGTATAGCACACGGGAGGCAGCCCTTCGTAGGTGACAAGCAAGGTTTCTCCATCCAGAGTCACGCTGGATCGCAGCGGGGCAGTTAAATCAACCTCGACGGCAAGCCTCGCATATCGTCCTCGCTGGGCATGCAAGGATGTGTTATCGATCCGCACAGTGTCACCAATGATATTCCCTATCGCACGCAAGATTTGAGGGTGATACCGGGCTATAGGGAGGTTGGGGATCCGGACCCACATGACGGTGTGGGAAATCTTAGATTGGGAAGGTCGGAACGAGGGAACCCACCGCTGCATCTCATCGACCTGAAACTTGATCAGGAAGAGATCATAGTCCATGTCCACTAGCTTCATGGGGGCCGCGAAGCTGCCACAGACTGCGGAGGCGTGCGTAGAGGACATGATATCTAACCTTGCATCCAAGAACCTTCACCACCACCGCACGGTTCCATTGCTGATCGAGTTTCGAGCGTAGTTGCTGGGAGAGCGTAATGCTGCCCTCGTTCTCCCCTACTTCTGGGGTAATGTCACCTTCCTCTATTTCCACCGGGTGATCCTCTGGCCAGACGACGTTTTCCAGTGTAGCTTCGCCAGGTGGTCCACCAGTGACTGCGTTGCTATAGGACGTAATGGGAGGGGGAGACTCGTCATCACGCTTCCGCGTCCGTCCCTTCTTGACAGGGTGGCCCCCTGAGTCGAGGGGAGGCATTGGGAAGAGATGGTTCAGCCACCAGTATCCAAAACCAATTCGAACACCAAAACGAAGAAACACAGGCACAGCGTCGCAAACGAACACAGCGTCAACTTTTCTCTCACTAAGCAGTAAAAGGTAAAACACATTTGTAAACGAATTGCATCTTAAGATAGTAACTATTAATACTCTAGTGAAAGCATACAAATCCAAAATTATCTGGCAACAAGTGAACGCCAAGTAGCTCGTATAAACCGGCAAGTAAGCATATCTTCATTTGTAGTCTTCTTAAAAAAGTTTACGCTCGCCCGTGGCAGCAGTTAAAACACAATTTAATCAGGTTCGAATTAGGCATTAAAATTCAGTTGAACTTAACGTCAAACTCACTTTTTCATGCCTAATTTTAGACCAAATTCAAATTTATAAGTTAAAATTGAGCATGAACTTCGCCATATTTCATCAAATTATGATAATTGACCGTTTCACTACAATAGTTGAAGCTATTGTGTGAGGCCAATTTAATTGATTTTATATATTTACGAACACATCTCTTTAAGTGAAAGTCCTTTAGCTTAAAACTTGCACAAATTTAC
>JANKYF010000009.1:6864323-6875458 GCA_029829435.1 Erythroxylum hondense
AAGGAAAACACTAGCCTTCAAAATGAAGAACCCTAGTTTGTATGACAGGATAGAGAGAAGATGAGAAGGATAGACACTACAGAGAGGCCTTTAGGGTACACGGTGTATGGTGTATGAAGCGCTCCACTTCTTAATCTCGAAAAGTTTGGGCTTCTTAGTGGAGGAAGAAGGAGCGGTGCTGGACATTTGGGTGGGAAGAAGGCAGACAGAAGGAAATGAACACGCGTTAATTAAACAATTGACAAACACCTTCCCCAACATTTTCTTCATCAAAACGTCGTGGTTTTTATTTCGTAACGTTTTATTAATATAACAACGCAAAAAATATTACAAATTTGTGACGTTTTTTAAAACATCACAAAAACTTAAAATTTTTATGATGTTTTTTAAATGTCACAAAAAATCTTTAGAATTTGTGACGTTTTTTAAGTAAAACATCACAAATTGTATATATTTGTTGTAGTGGGTGTTTCAGTTTACTTGTAGATTTATTTTATTTTTAAACACAACTTGTCAAATTCTGTGCCTAGATTGATCAGTTTTTAAAGGGAATGGTTTGTTGATTGAGCATTAGTAAAAACATTGAATGTTCGATCCTGGCTATAATTTGAAAGTTACTCCTCTTTCTTAGGACTATCAATTTAAAGAGGAAGTATTTTGGATTTTTATTTTTATTTTTAGTTTTTCCTAAGGAAGATCAAAAACTAAGTGTAGGGGAGCTTGATAAATGCTTAATTGACTATATATTTACTCCCTAATGCTTATTGAATAATGTTATGATGAACTTAAAACACTTACTTCAGTTCATATTTTGTTTTAGGTACAAGTAGGAAGAATAAGAACTAAAATGAACTAAAAATATATCCTTAGTGTTGTTCTATAGATGTTTAATCTTATTTTCATTCTTAAAAGAAAAGGGGATGAGTTAGGGTAAAAACAAGATAAAGAATGAAAAAAATGTAGTTACTTTAACTTACACGATTATGTATGGAATTGTGCAAGTACCCAGAAGCATGTAGAAGCTTAAAGACAACATTTCAATCTCCTTTACAACCTATACAGCCATATGTAGACCTACACCGCCATGTAAGTGACGTATATAATTGTGTAAATGGCTCTGTAGCTTATTGTGAATGTGTATATACACAATTTCTAGCGAAATTGACTTACTTCATCACTTACATACCTGTGTAGTTGACCATATATCATTACATAATCTTAAATTTACATATAAAAGACAATTAAAATCTAAATGAAGAATTAAGAAATTAGATACCCAAAGAGGACACAAATTCCTTCCACTTTTGAGAACTATAAGGAGAAAACTTTATCTTTATAGTTTGATAGGGATAACCAAGATAATGAACATGTTTAGTGATTGATTATTCTAGTGATATTTCTCTGAACTCTCTTTTCAAATTGATTATTTTATTCTGTAATAACTTTTTTGGGGTTTACGTATAAATGATTTAGATATTTTAAATAGATATTCGTGTATAAACTCATTTGTGGGATCTAGATTGCAATACATAATCGTTGTATATCTGATTCTCTTATAGTAAACCAATATTTGAGCATCATTAGGGATAACATAAAATAGGTTAAATGACTCGAACTTATATGGTTATTGTTTAGATTAACCTATTTTCCTATTATATAATGAGGGGTTTCACACTAAATATAAAGAGGTTATTCTAGGTTGTCTAATAGCTTTACTTAATTAAAGAGCTGGGATTAACAAAGCTTGTTGTTAATCTATGTTTAACATTTTCAAAGAGAGGTATAAGGACAACATGATGATTGATTATGCACATTCCTATGTAAGTTGAGATTGAACTACAAATTAGATTTGAAACCCATTTTTTAATTTATCAATTTTGTACTGTTTGATTTGTTTTGTGTCCTCTATCTTTTGTACTTGTTTTGAAGCAAGATTTGTTCACATATCTAGGTAACTAGAACCATCTTTACAACATTTAATGGTTTTTATTTACTACAAAAGCATATAAGGTTTCTCTCTTTCTGTAGGTGGAAGATAGAAGATGCAAATGCGATGACTGCCATTATTCTTTCCCTTCAATTATTGACTTGTTTTGGAGAAGCTAGACTCTCAATTTGAGCAAGTAAGTTCCCATAAATCAATATAGAATAAATTTAATATTTCTTTCCATAATTTATTAAAAGATTATATGAGCCATAGATTCCTCTACATCCTTGTATGGTATACAAATGACACTAGTGTTTAGGATTTTAGTTTATGTAGAATTATTAGTTTCCTATTAAAAAGTAGCCATAGTGAAAGGAGACCTTATGTAGGAGTAGGCTGTGCTAAACTATCTACCAACATGACATTGTTTATCCTTTATCTATAAACATTTCCATGACAAATGCATTAGTATAGATACCTAAGTTATATCTGAGCTATAGGTACTTTTCCATGTAACCTTGGTTAGGATTATAAATAAGTAGAAAATATACAATCTCACTTAGTATATCATGTTATCAATTATCATGGATCCATATTATTTATTATGGATCCACACTTCTACCTTAGTGCTTGAATCATATCTACCATTTAAGGTAGCAAATGTAAGTAAATTATAGATAGGGCCTATTCTAAAGTAATTATAAAAAAAGAGTGATGTTATAGTCCCATTACAAATTTGGTATTTGAAATGGCTTGTTATCCCATTCCTAAGCTCCATTAGTTATTTTAGAAACCAAGAAATGGCGGTGGTGGCGTTAATTTCCCAAATGCTCTTTCCCTTTAAGGAGTAGGAGTGCAACCATTGAACATATAAAAAGTCTCTATTTTCAATTAATCTCTATAGTTTGCCCGTAAGTAGGATTTTATTGTTGGTTCTAATGTAAGTGATGCCTACTCCTACCTCCTTATTATGCTTACAGTCTTCCTTCCATACCACATTGGAGTAGTACTTCCTTTTCTTCCCCTAACCTATAAAAATATTCTTAATAAGTTTTCAATGGACTTGATCTGTTCTTTAGAAAGGAATGAATGTGATGACTAATAAACTTGTAAAGAATTTAGGATTAATTTTTTCAACTACACATTCCAGTAGCCAATAGTGATAAGCTACATCAATTGGCAATCCTTCTTTGCAAATTCTTTATAAGGGGAATACATTCACTTTATCTCAACTTTTTAGTTGCAATAGGGAGTCCTAAGTAAGTTATAGAAGGAAAAAATTGGAGTCATATAAAAGCCTAAAGTTGGGCTTTACTACATTGAACATTTTCAGCTATGAATATGCAACTTTTGCTTTTGTTAAGATCCAAAACTGATAGTTCTTCAAATGATTTTAGAGAATTCATTAAAGTTCTAATAGATGATTCATAAGCACCAAAGAATAATATAAGATCATCATAGAAATTAGACCTATTTCTTACATTTCATATGGTATTTGAAGCTTATTTTGGAGGATATATGTCTTTGATCAATCTTATGAGAAAATCATGTAAAGAATGGAGATATAGTGGGACCATGAGTCTCCCTACCTCAACCCTCTTTCACCATAAAAGATGTAAGAGAGATCACCATTAATGAAAGACATTGAAGGAGGTTATGTAGATACAAATATTAACCTAAGTTCTAAACTTCTCTAGAAAATCCAAATTCTTCTAAAAGGTGGATGATAAATTCCTAACTTACTTAATCAAAAGCCTTTAGGAAAGCTATCTTAATAGCATAGTTTTTATGTCCTCTCTTCACTGAAAAGCCATTAATCCCCAATCCACATTTCATCAATGAAAGCTTCTTGGGACTCACTAATAAGTTATATTAGAACCTGTTTCAAACTAAAAACAATAACTTTGAGACAATTTTGCATAAAAAAATTGTAAGTTGAAATGGGTCTAATGTCATTAAAACATCTACGGTTAAGAAATTTAGGAATGAGGGAAAGGTAGGCTTTATTAATTTCCTTAAGAATTTTACCTTTTACAAAATAAATCCTACACTGCTTCAATTACCATCAAACAAATACAAGGTCATAACTTCTAATAAAAATTTCCATTTATGCCATCAAACCCTAGAGCTTTCGTAGGGTTATCTTGAAAGCATTTTTTTCTAATTCTTATGTATTTACTAGTCTAGTTAAGAAATTAGTCATCCTCAAAGAATTGATTGTGTTTAATGAATTTTGAACCAGGTATAGGAGAGGAGGTTTGAGTTATAGTTCCAATGATACCTTTGAAATAGGAAGATGTTGCCTCTTTTATACCATTGTAATCAATTATAAGAGCTCCATCTAAATTAAGGATTGGGTAAATCATGTTAATGTTCTTTCTCACTATTACTTAGTGGGGAAAGAATTTAGAGTTTTCTTCTCCATCATTTAACCATAGAATTGTGGATTTTATTGGATTAGTGAATATAGTCATTAAGGGTTATTGCTTCTTTATTAATGAGTTTTTAATATCCCAATAGATTCTTCAATTCCTTTTAAATCTTGTTAAGTTCCTCCCTTATTCTTACAATATATTGCATTGTCCTAGTGCCGCAATTTCTATTCTTTAATTTCTTTAACTTTTCTTTAATCCTTCCAAGTTTCCTCACATATATGTAGAGTTTACAACCATTGAGATTATAAGAGAGACCATTATTGATAGCCTCCGAGAAACCTTTATCATTAGCTAGAAAATTGTTAAATTTGATGGGGAAGTGTCTCCTTTCACTATCAAATAGATTTAGCACCTTAATAGGGAATTGGTTCTAAAGTGAGGGTTGAAGCACTAAGGCTTTGTAATATAGGAATTTTTCTAGCCATTCTCTATTAACCAAAGCCTTATCCAGCCTCTTATAGATGTGCCATCTTAAGCTTTACTTGTTTCTCTAGGTGAATAGGGAGCACTTGAATAGTAAATCATTTACACTGATTATACTCACACACTCTTAGAAATCTAGAGTGACATTTCTCAATTACATATTTCCATCACCTTGAAAGGTGATAATAATACTATTAAAGTGTCTAATTAATAACCTTGGGTCATTGATTTGTCTATGTATAACCTACAATTTTTCTCATAACCTACAAATTTCCTTATAAATGATTTCTTTAGAAAGAAAAGTTAGACCTATAAGCATATGTGATCATTACCTTCGTACCTTCCCTAAGGAATATGACCACTATGTGTAAAAAATAATCCGAGGAACATGTAACTTGGGTCTTGATTTGCTTGATGTCAAAGGCAACTTTTCTATTAAAATAATAGTGTTAGTGGTTTGAAATCATTTTTTAATTTTCAATTAAAAACCTCCAACTACTATGTTCTAGGTCATGCTTGTTCCTGCACTTACTCCACAATGGAGACAACGTGTCATTTAGGCATAGGCCAAGTTGTATTCACCTGGGAATTAAGATGATTCCATAATTTCCTTTGTGCACTTTTTAGTAAATTCTTGGCCATCAAAAAAGGATAGAGGAGATGGCTCTTTCTCTAAAAGCAACTTGTCTCACCTCTACTTTCCTTTTTTTTCTCTTCACTATTATGGTCATTAGCTCCTTAGTAGTTTCTTATTGCTTTCCATGTTTCCCATTTCCTTCTTTAAGTTTCTTGAGTTGTCTCATTGTCTTTCAACCCACCTTTTCATTTTTGTTGTCGTCTTTGTGTTCTTCTACCAAATTGAGGTTGACATTTTTATTCTTTATTTATCTTGCCTTAATCTTATTGCCTTTACCACCTATAATCCTAGTTTTTTTCCTAATCACCTGCTAGTGATTTCCCTCGCTTGCCCTCATTTACCCCGTGTTTGACTCAATTGTCTAGTGGAGGTCCCGTATTGGATCTTTTCTTTATGTCCCTGTTACCTTTAAGAGAGGTGACTGTAATGAATTGATGGGTCTAAAGAATAATGATGAAGGGAATTTGGAGGCTAAAGAGAAAAATCATATCCCCTTTATTATTCAAGACAAAAATTTTCATGTTATGAAGAAGTTGTAAAGTCTTATAAGAGTGATGTTGAAGAGGTTCCCAATGCAAGGCAATTTGGTGATAAAAATGTGTAAGAACATGATCCCATCCTAGTTTGTGACAAACTTGCATAAGATCTTGATTCATTCTCTGCCCTAGTGGGTAAAATTATAATGAATGTAGATGCTAAGGGTGATAATGGTTATATAGAGAAGGAGTTTAAGATGATTAAAGGAAGGAAATTAAATGAGGTAATAGGAGTAAGGTCTCTAAAGGTAAAAGTTCTCTTAAGAAATAAATGTTTATAGTTTGGGAGGTTTATGAATCAAACTACCCTTAAAAAATCTTAGCTCTAGGGTTTTTTGTCTATAAAGAAAAGCGCTTTTTTCATAGGATTGTTAGAAACAAAGATAAGAAAGGAAAATATGAATAAACTATGTATTTTCTGGCTTATTAGCAATTTATTTCCGTTCACCACTATTATGGTAGGATTATTCTTGCTTTTAATACCAAGATGATCAAAGTTAAGGAACTAAAAGCTAGTGATTAGGTTATGCATATGCTGATTCATTTTACAAATGAAAATACCAAGGTGTTCTCTTCTATGGTCTATGGTTATAATTTTAGTTTTCAAAGGAAGCTTCTATAGGAAAACTTGATCCAAACTCAAAGAAAATACTAGGTTTCCTAGTTAATTTGTGGTGTTTTTAATTCCACAACACTAGTCTGAGGTAGATGGTCGTGCTAGTTTGAAAAGGCATTATATTGATTTAGAAGAATATTTGGAGTTCTTAGAGGTTATAAATTTGAGTTATGGAGGGCCTAATTTCACCAGGAGTAAAAGGTAAAATTATAATTGGTATTTAAGGAAAAAGTTGGATAGGGTAATGGTCAATTTGAATTAGAGTACCAGATTTCCTAAAAGAAAAGCTACCTTTATAAAGCCCCTTTTTTCTATTCACACTCCCATTAAGATCACTAACTTACTTTTAAATGTTCACATGAATTTCCATTCCAGATTTAATAACTCCTTGCATTGGATTTCAATATGTTATTTTTAAAGGTTTGGTAGAATTCATGTTTCCAAAAAATTTTCTGAAGTGTCTAAAATAAGAGTTAAAACTCTTTAACTCTAAAAAGGCCTTAAATACTAACCAAGCAGTGTCATATGCTAAAGAAATTTTGTTGAAAGTTCTAAAAATTCTCTGTATTAATTATAGTTTTAATGAGTTATTAGAGGAAGGAAAGACAACCCCTAAGTATTACTTGTATTACTTGAACAAGGTGGAGGACCATGCTTTCTTATTAAGGTAAAGGTTTAGAAAATTTTGGTTTAAAGATGGAGACAGGTGCACAAATTTATTCTTCATATCTATAGTAGCAAAGAGGAGATATGTTCATTATTTCCTAAGAAGGCCAGTTAATTTTTACGAAAGAAGATTTGACAAGGGAAGTAGTAAGGTACTTTAAAGGGTTAATTGATACTTCCTCTTTCAATAATTCCACTATGTAAAAGATGAATTCCTTTATAAATACCAAATCAATCATAAAGAAGCTATAAGTCTATCCAACTAGTTAATGAATCTAAAATTAAAAGAAAAGAGTTGCAAATGCATGACCCAAAGGCCCTATGTCTAGATGGTATAAATGGATTTTTCTTTTACAAATCATATGATTAGGTGGGACATTTGGGAACTACAATTATTTTATAGTTTTTCTCTAATACCTTCAAACCTCTTTGGAAATGTCTTATAGCCTATAATAACTTTATTTATAAATGTATTACAAATATCTTGGTAAATAGATGAAGATTGTGCTACATTATCTTATTAGTGCTAATCAAGGGACCTTTATAAAGGGTAAACTAATTATAAATAACATCCTCATAAATTAAGAGATTATAAAGGGTTATGATTTAAAAAATCACTATAAAACTATGCAATCAAAATCAACTTTAATAAATCCTTTAACAACATCAATTGGTAGTTTGTGATGTAGTAGGTTGAAGCAATTGGATTCCACAAAACTTTTAGAAATTAGATCAAGTCTTGTATCACCTCTCCTTCTTTCTGTGTGTTGGTAAATGGATTACCATCTGAGTTATTCAAGGAAGCAATGACCCTTAAGCAACAAGACCTTTTATCTCTATAAATTTTCATCCTTAGTATAGAAGCTTTAACCCAACTGATAAAAGAGGAGATATAAATACTATAACAATTATGGAATGATTGATCTATCTTACTTATGTTTTATAGATTATTTGTTACTTTTCTCTAGAGCTAATCACCATTCCATTAAGAATCTAATGAATTCATTAAAGATATTTAAGGAAATTTCTAGCACGTAGATTAGTTACGGTGAGATTCACCTTATCATTTCAGCTACTACATTGGATAATGTTAATAAGCTTTAATTGGTTTGTCCATTAAAAACCACTAATTAATGTATCTTGGGCTACTTTTTGTTTTAAGAAGATTGTAGTTCTGGGAATGTTTTCCTCTAATTCAAAAGATCAAAAGAAGATTGGGTTGTTGGAATAACAAAGCTTTGCCTTTTGAAGAAAAATTGCTCTTGATTAAAGCAATTATTTACTATATGCAAATTTAATAGAGTGCTCATATTTTCATATCAAAAGGCTTAACTAAAACCATTGAAGGAATGATGAGAAAGTTCCTATAGTGCAAGGCTAATGAAAATTGATTCAATGCAAAGGTAAAATGGTCTAAAGTCCACAATCCTTTGGAAGAAGGTGGATTGAGTACCACTTCCATAAGAAACATGAATAGAATTCAGATGGAAAAGAGATTATAAAGCAAGTTAGTGGATAAGGAGTCACTATGGATGAAGTAGATGCATAGTTACATAATAAAAGAAAATAGCCTTTGGTCTCTCAAAATTAAAACTACTTTCCTCTTCTTTATAATCTAATTGCTGAGGACAATGGCCTTCCTAAAATAGAATAATTGTTGTAGAGTTGGGATTTGAAAACATGCTTCTTAATGGTATGATGATTGGAATGAATATGAATGTAAGTTCCCAAACTATACCCTAGTAGAAATGTTTCATGTCCATGAAAGTATTTGTGAAGAGTGTTAAGATTGTGATATGATTATGAATTATATATGCCTTAAATCTTGCTTTGATGGACCATGATTAGTAATATACAATTAATTGATACTATTAGAAAATTGATGTGTTAAAATGTACAATTGGAGTAGGAAAATTGTCAAGTAGTAAGATAAATTGGTACATGAAAATTTGTATGACTAAGCCTATACATTGAATGATAATTGGCAGCATTGGTTGAGTGACAAATGGCCTAATAAAATTGTGACATTTGGTAGCTTAAATGGAGGACAAGTGGCTCATTTCTATAGGTTGATTCATTGAAAGACATGTGCCCTTTCAAATTTATGACACCTAGCACTAAATAAGTGCTTAATCACTCCAACCCATTTGATGTTTCTACTGTATTTTCACTATCCTTTGCTGCTTTCTACCAGAACTCTCTATTACTCTCACAAACTCCTAAAGTTTTCTTCAATTAGGATTATCATCACTTGACATATTTGCAAGATGCTGCATTAAGGAAGTTGGATCTTATTATCATTCTGGTGCTAAGATTTGCACCTTGATCTTGAATGTGTGCTAGTTATTTGGAAGGGCTAGATTAGCTAGTTCTTTGGAGTTGAAATTTGAAGTTAAATAGGTAAGGAAATTCTAAACTTGATAGCATGTATTAATATAAGTTTTATAATCATTGAATTGTCATAGAATGTGTGTTATGATGATGATAAATGAGTACTGGAAAATTGATCCTTGTATGGAAAATTTTGTTTTGCTTTTGATGTATGAAAGATAATGATTTGTAAGTTGCCTAACAAATGATTTTTGAATTGGATTTGGACATGAATTTGATAAGGTATTGAAGAATGAATAAGGTAGAATTAAAGTAAAATTGATGTACTTTGGTAAAGGTGTGTTGGTGTAGTATGAAGGAGATAAATTTGGAAACAAAATGAAGGTTATAGGTGAGTGAACCGAAATCCCACAATTGTGGGATTTATAAGGCGCATTCCTATGGTCATGGAAAATTCTTTGGAAGGGAAAAAGGTTGGTTTTGTACATTTGTTGGACTATATAAGGTTAAGGCACTTTTTTAATGGTGTAATTGGACTTCATCAATGTGTAAAATGAACCTAGTTTAATGTGAAATTAGTTAATTAAAGGTTAAATAAGGTTTCGATTATTAATCGAAGTAGTAACTTAAGGAAGGTGTTATTCGATAACAAAGTATCTAATTTTGACAGCTGATTATATTTTAGTATTTATGAATTGTGATTTATAGATGTTATAATAGATTTTATTACGTGTACAATTAGGAAAAAAGTCAAAAAGCCAAATTGGATAGGAGTCAAGTCAAATGTCAACCAAACTCTAGCTCCAAGGCCCTTGTAGCGATATGACATGAGATTGTGGGTTATTATTATTTTAATTATATTTTTCTTTGATTGACATTTCAAAATTTATAATAAATTTTATTAGTAATATATTTCTATACAATAGAGTGACAGAGATGGAGAACAGTGTGACCAGATGAAGCTATGGAATCACACTCATTATGATGAAAGTAAAGGTCAATGGATAACTACCAAATGCAGAGAAAAATGGGTGAGTACATAGTTCATTTACAAATATTTCTTAAATAAGACTGTGTATGTAATTAATTCTTACTTTTTTCAGGAATTAATGTGTCACGAATTGACACAATCAATAAAATAAGATCATCCGATGACAGTGGATGAAGTATGCGACAAAGTCTTAGGTACTAGATCAAATTACGTTGTTAGCATTGAAATTGGGCCTCGACTACAAGGGAAGACTTGGTCAGAAAGAGACTTCGAGACGAATTAGAGAAGTCGAAGAAGGTTAATCAGAGGTTACAGTCTCAGGTCAATAAGTTGACTAAAAAAGTTGAAGAAATGCAGGATCGATTTACTACCAAAGTTAAACAACAAAAATAGGTCTTGGAACTTTTATGTGTTACATATAATATTCGTTTAGATTAGATATGTTGTCATATTGATATATTAAACACTTATGACGTATTGTTTATATTAATTATTGTAATATGACATATTTGGGAATTGCAGTTAAATAACAAATTATCTGCATGTACTAAATTCTTGTTATACATAAATAAT
>JANKYF010000009.1:6953061-6963898 GCA_029829435.1 Erythroxylum hondense
TATGTCATACATGCATGTACACGCATATGCTAGTGCAACAAGGATCATTATCTATAGATATAGAGGCTAAAATGCATGTGCAATTTGAAATATGCATGCACACAATCCTAACCCATTCCAAATTTCCACTATACCCATCCCATCGATGACGGGATGTTACAATTCTCCCCTCCTAATAAAAATTTCGTCCTCAAAATTTCATACCTGATTGATCGAATAGATGAGGATACTGTCTCCTCATATGTTCCTCAGTCTCCCAAGTTGCCTCCTCAGTCGAGTGGTTTCTCCACAAGACCTTTACCAGTGGAATAACCCTGTTCCTCAAATGTTTGACCCGTGATCCCACAATCTGAACCGGCTCCTCAATGTAACTCAGATTACTAGCCACCTCAATCTCCTGAGCCAGAATCACATGAGTCAGATCTGATCGATACCGTCTGAGCATACTCATATTGAACACATTATGCAACTGGGACATCTCACTCGACAAGGCTAATCTATATGCTAATGGTCCTATCCTCTCGATAATCTCATACGGAATAATGTATCTAGGGCTTAACTTTCCCTTCTTACCAAATCTCAAAACTCCTCTCCATGGCGATACACGGAGGAAAACTCTGTCTCCCACACTATACTCCATCTCTCTCCGATACTGATCCACATAACTCTTCTATCTATCCTGAGCCGCTTTATTGCGACTCTGAATCAGTTTCACCTTATCCATAGTATCCTGAATCAACTCTAGGCCCTCAATCATCCTCACACCCTCTTCATCCCAATACAGAGGCGATCGACACTGTCGCCCATATAAAGCCTCATAAGGTGCCATCCCAATGCTACTCTGGTACTGATTATTGTAAGCAAACTCAATCAATGCTTAATACTGATCTCATGCTCCTCTAAACTCCAATACACACGCCCAAAGCATATCCTCAGCAGTCTTAATTTTCCTCTCACTCTGCCCATCAGTCTGAGGATGAAAAGCTGTACTGAAGCTCAATCGAGTACCCATAGCAGATTGCAGACTCTTCCAGAACCTCGAAGTAAATCTAGGATCCCTGTCTGAAACTATAGACAATGGGACTTCATGCAGTTGCACTATCTCTGCCACATACTTCTGGGCCAACTGATCAAGAGTATTGCTCTCCCTCACTGGCAAAAAATGGGCTGATTTAGTCAACCGATCCATAATGACCCAGATCGCATCATGCTACCTCGGCGTCCTAGGCAGTCCCATAATAAAATCCATAGTAATTCGTTCCCATTTCCACTATGGAATGGGCAACGAATGCAGTTTCCCCACTGGAGCCTGGTGCTCAGCCTTAACCTGCTGGCACGTCAAACACCTAGAAACAAACTCAGCCACCTACCTCTTCATGCCAGGCCACCAGAAATGCGGCTTAAGAGTGTTATACATCTTGGTAGTACCAGGATGCATAGCATAGGTGGCCATATGCGCCTCCTCTAGAATCTCACGCCTCAAATCATCCACATCAGGAACACAGAGTCTCTGACCCATCCATAATGTCCCATCTCTCAACTCAAAACCAAAACTCGAATCAGATTTCACTCTCTCAATCAGTCTCACCATAACAGGATCCTTGTCCTAAACTCGCCTAATCCTATCATGTAACATCTGCTTAAGCCTCAGTGTAGCTATCAAAGCCCTATCTTGATCCAGATTTAACTGCACATTCAGAGCTCTCAACTGAATCAAATTGGGCAGTCTCAATACTTGAATCTGAGGTGCATTGATATGAGATTTCCTGCTCAACGCGTTCGCCACTACATTAGCCTTCCCTGGGTGGTACTCAATCATACAGTCATAGTCCTTAAACAACTCTATCCATCTCCTCTATCTCATATTCAACTCTCTCTTACTCAACAGATACCTCAAACTCTTATGATCAGTAAAGATCTGGAATGTCTCATCATATAAATAATGTCTCCAAATCTTCAGGACAAACACAACTGCAGCTAAATCAACCTTCTGTCAGCTCTGTTCTTTCTGTTGGGGATTAGAAACTCCTTTATCTAGACTAGTTTCACTAGTTTCTAGCCCATTCACCCCTTATCTATTAGAGTATTATTTTAATCAACTAATGATTTATGACCAGATCCTCCCTTTTTGTTTGAAGCTAGTCTATTTGTTTCACGAATGCTCCCCCAATTTGAAGTGAATCTTTTTCCAACTGAATTGATTTGAAATTTTCAGCAACTTGTTCAACCTCCTCATCATCTTTTTTTCCTTTCGAATTATACTTTTTGATACCCAACACCTCCTAATAGTCTCCTCTAGTGAAGATTCATCTAGTAGGTTTCTATTTTTTACCTTAAGCTTTGAGAGATAGTTTCCATTGGTACGTTACCATAACTCTATCCTCTCTAAGAGAATGCCCATTTGTCAACCTTTAGATAGGAATACAATCTTTCATTTCTTTAGAAATGTCCATACTCACACACAATCTACAAACCCGGCCCTTTTTCTCAAAGCGGTATTTTCATCCATATATATAAGTTTCCCTAAATAACTAGCTGACACACTCAACCCTTTGATAGTCCAATATTCTAAAGGAATATTCACCCATAAAGGAATGTTCTACATTTTGATTTTTTCTAATTCCATTCCTGATTGAGAATGTGCCAAGAGCATTCTTCAATTACCTTTTGTGCTTCTAATTTTGACGAGAAAGTGAAGATTATGTTATCCTTCTCAGTAAGCATTACCTACTTTAAACCTATTTCTTTCCAATTCCTCTAAGTGCAACCTTGTATCACTGGAAAAGCAGGTCTTTTATCCATAAAAAAAACCAACTAGAGTAGTCTCCCATGTCCTAGCTCCTTCCTGTTTTCATGTCTTCCTAGTTTCTCTAATAGAATCTCCTTCTGTTGGAACTTTCATCTTAGGAGGAAAATTAAGGTAAAGAGATGGGTATTTTTAAAGAGGTGTAGGGAGCAAAAATGAGCTGTAGAAGATTGGGAGGGGGAGAAGAGTGTAGCATGTAGGTTAGCAGATTTTTAGAGAAGAAGATAATGGAGGAAAATTTGTCTCCATTTTGTATAGAAGCCTAATATGTTGGTATTTGAATGCCGATCATCCAATTGAGGAGCAACTGGAAAGAGGCTAAGAGTGGGTTTTCAAAATGAAAGGAGGTGGGTGTTTTATGAAATAGTCAAGGTAGTAGGGGAAAAACAACAATGATGGGGTATTTAGATAAAAGAAGGAGTTCAATTCTGGATTAGAATTTGGTGGGTGGAAAGAGGTTTGACCGAGCATAGAATTTTTGTGAAGCTAAGCTCATCAAAGGAAGAAGCATAAAAAACAACAAAGGGATGGGTATTCAAATTTGAGAAGGAAGAAATAGAGAACTAGGATAGAGTTTGGTTGATGGAAAAATGGATTAGAGAGAAGCTAGAGTTTCTCTACTCTTTTGCACAGAGACAAAGAGAAGGGTGGGTTAGAGAAACAATCTTTGTCAAAGAGAAAAAAGTGAAGATTAGCCTGTGCATAACACTCAACTAGAACTTAAGATAGACGTTTGACTTAGAAATGATAGTCAAATGATACCAAGATCAGAGACATTGAAAATGGAAGTGAATAGACAATGGAAAAAGCAACAGCTTAGAGCCTCTGCTAATTCAGCATATTGTCCCAACTCATGATGGAAAACAAGAGGAATTAATGCAGATCAAAGCAAAGAAGTAAGACGAGCGCATTGTGTCTCTTTTATATTAGTTAGCTAGTTTGAATGGTATTCCATAATTAGATTAGTCATAGTCTGGTCTACTTCTTAGTTCTAAATAAAACCAAGTTTTGCAGTTCCTTAATTGTATATCTACTAGATTCGGGTGTACTCTCGATTTAACATTTTTTTTACTTTTAATTTCCAGAAAAATATTTTCTTTGGTTAAAAAGTAACCATCGTGAACCGTGAATTTTGGCGGGAAGGAGAAAAGGGAAAAGGCTGAGCGAAAGTACATTACTACAACCGTGACAGCCAGGCAGTGACGACGTGTGCGAGAGAGGAGAAGCCTTTAAGCATTGATTTAAAGGGAAAGTTCACGGGGGCATACACATTCGTTCCCTTCCGTCTAATCGCATATGATGCGAATGAAAGAGACGGTGAAAGAGCAGGCAATGACATGTGATCTTGTGGACCCACACATAAGATTGTTATTATATAATGTCTGCTACTTGCAGCTTTCCCATGTGAGGTCGCTGGCGGTGAATTTTGTTTCTATTGGAAGTTGGAACCCGCAATTCTTGTCCCCAACACCCCCATTGCTACCCTGCATCTGCGCCTAGCCTCCCTCTCTTGAGTCTTGGACTCGGTTACTTTTTCTTTTTAAACCCATGTCTGCTCACCAGCCAAGCAGATCTTATTAGATTTGATTTGATTATTTTATATTAAATTAAAATTTTAATACTATTTTTAAATTTTAAATTAATATGATATTATTTATAATAACATAACAATTTTTCTCTTACTAAAAACCCATTACCAAATCTACGATAAAAACCAACACAACTTGGGGTCCAGTTCCACTGTTTTAAGCATCTACAAAAAAATGAAACCTACCAAATATACAAAGATTAAAAAAAAAACAATACTCTGCAGATTTTGAAAGTAAAAAGAAAAACAATGTTAGCTAATCTCATTCATACAGACTTGGTGATTTACATTGCCAAACAATTCGTTAATGAAGAAATGGAGAAAACATATGATAGGGAAATGTATACAAATAGATAGTCCTCAACTCCACGAGTGAATAAATTAACATAAAAAATTAAAATCAAATGAGGATACTCCCAAAAAACCGCATCCTTGCTCCTTTCCTACATCTTATAACATAATAAAGAGTAGAGTAGGGTAAGTGGTATTGTATAAACTTTCTTTAGTAGTAGTATACGAAAGTATGTTGCCGCCAAATGATACACACGGGAGTCCCCGTTCTTTGATTGTTAGAAAATCCACAAGGGCTCCTGCAGTTATAAGAATACACAATACGGGTGTTAACTAAAGCTAACAAAACACAGTAAAGTGCTCACCATCTTGGTCCATTTTACAGTACAATTCTCTCGTAGAGAAATCGGGAATTAGCTCCTACTTTTGCATGATTCCATAAATTCCGGACGAGGGGTAAAACTGTACTTTCAAGTTAGATTATCCTTTACTGTGGGGATTAATCATAAGAGAATTTCGAGTTCCAGTTTTACCCTTTAAAATCGTGTACCTTACTTGGCGGGATTAGTTATTCTTGTCGTCATTCCCTCCATGTCCTGGAGAAGATACTCTTGAGTCTATTTCCGGCAAGTCTCTGCAACGCTTTTTTAGCTCCGGTGACCTCCATCTCCGTCAATCGTTGCAAACGGTGGTATGCTCCGGCAGACAAAAGCCTCTTTCTGCACCCATTGCTTCCTCCACTCAACAGCGCCACCACCACCATCACCGGCAACGTCTTGGCGACCAGCTCGTACGTGGGATCCAACATTAGAACCAATTTCATAACGCTTTTTTCATCTCTTATCAATTCTTTCCTATTGGATCGAACGGTCAACAAGGACACTAACGCAAAAGCAGATGACTCCTGTAGACCCACCGGCTTCGGTGACTCCATTAGCTTCACCAATGAGCTCATGCAACTCGCAATTGCTCGCTTGTTCCCATCGCTTATTGACAAACTAGCGAGAAGGGACGCAGAAATGTGTTGCACGGTTAAATTTCCGTGTTTGATAAATTCTCCCAGGTTAATGATAAATCCAGTTGATGATGATAAGACCCGAGATGTTGAAACTGAGACTGAGAGTGAGCTGAGTGCTCGCAATACGTGTTCTATTGTATCCGCACTTGACGAATCATGAATCAATTCCATTAACCTCTGCAAACCTTTTTCTTGTAGTATCAGTGTCCGAAAATACTCACCAGAAGACGCAAGTATTTGGATGCAATTGGCTGCTTTTTCTTGTGCGGCGTTAGAGCCTGAAATCGACAGATTGAGTAGAACAGGTATCGCTTCTTCCTCTGCCAGAGCCATTGTGATGTCCTCCACAGAGGCAACGTTCCTAAGAGCCCCAGCAGCATGAGTCTTGGTAGCTTGTGAACCGGATCGGCACGCTTCAATCAACACAGAAACGCCACCGTAGGCCGAAATCGCCCAACCATTTTCAGGATCACTAGTTATTGCCTCAATAGCAATCGCCGCCTTCTCTTTCAAGGGGATAGACCCAGTGTCTAGAACTCTCAACAAAGGCCCTAAACCTCCCTCTTCAAACACAATCTTCCTGCATTCATCGTTAGCCGAAGCCAGTATCGACACAGACAAAACCGCGTGCTCTCGTATCAAATTCTGGGTGTTGTTAAAATCAAACAAACCGATCAAATACCCAACATTCCCCTCTTTAGCGACAACGCTCGCAGACTTCTTGTTGTCGTTTAGTAGCTGAAGAAGCGATTCCATGGCTTTCCTCTTAAACTCGACCCCACCAATCTGAAGCCTAGTGAAAAGATCCCGAACGAAGAAGATCAACTCCTCCTTCTCGGAGCCAGGACCAGGCTGCGAGAGAACGATGGCATTGGATTGGTGGAGGACCCCAGATCGGAGTAGCAAATCGAGGTCGTGGAGGTGACTGGAGACAGAAGAGGATGCGATGTCGAGGTCGCTTTGAAAGAGAAGCTTGCCCCCATTGAAAGAGGAGAGAGAGGATTGGTGAGAGAGAGACTGGAGGCGTTGGAGAGTGGAGAGAAGAGAAGGGAGGAGTGTGTGGAGGATCGGGTTTTGGGACCAGTGAGGAGAATGGGAGAGCGAAGAGAGCGATGACTGGAGAGAGGTGAGTTTGGTGCGAATCACTTGCCACCGTCCGGTGAAAGACTGGACGTTCACGGACGAGAAGAGGAGGAGTGAGAGGACGCTAGCGATCAGGTCGAGGAGTGTTTGAGGCGGTTGCTCCGACGGCAGCGACGGTGGGACGCTGGTGGGATGCATTTAGGCTGGGTCCAAACCTAGGACCGGGAGTTGGAAAAGTCAAAAGGCAACAGTTGAAAACATGAAAGAGAGCAGAAGTATTGTTTGGTGAGAGGGAAAAGAAAGACAAGTAAGGCAGGGAATTGGGTTTCTCTGACTAAAATAGCAGAAAGAGAGTAGAGAGAGAAAGAGCGACAGCATCAGTTTGTAAGCTATAATGAAATACAAAATAAATGCATAGCATTATATTAACAAGGTTTGGATCAATTCATTTATAACAAATTCCTTTCTCAAATACGACTTAATTTCTTTAAGCAGAAATATAAAAATAACACTAGAGAAAGATAATCTTTCCTGAAACGTCAAAATGGACAAAAGTCTTCCTTTCTATTAAATAATGGGCCGAATCTGCCAATTAGATTATTTCATTACCCAAAATTATATATTTTGGACTCAAAAGGTAGAACGTTCATCTTAAATGCTCCACACTTCGGCCTGATATTGTGTAAAGGAGGTAACCCAAAATTATATACTAATTAGGCGATTCAGGCGATAAGCCTTCCGCTCCGTTAAACAATACGACGGAGAACTCTCTTTTTCAAATTTATTAGAAGTTATGATTTAAGTCCTGATATTTATATTAAAATTTAATTAAATTTTATTTTTTGAAAAATAAATAAGGTATTTATGATACTATTACAAAGTTACAGTAAAGTTTTGGCTATTAGCCTATGTGATACAAAAGGATCCAAAAGGGGAAGCAGTACATATGCCTTAAAAGTAAAGAACTAAGATGAGTTATAAACTCCACCTACTTTTCATTTCTAAAGAGAGACTCTGCTTGGCATTTTTGGCATAGATGTTAGCTCTGATCGGGTTTACAATCATGACTGCAGTATGATGTTTCTCTTCTTTCTTATCAGTGAATCTTCTGGCATTTTTTTCATTCCAAATAATATAGATGGTGAAAGTGAAGGCTACTTTGAAAAGAGAAGCATTAGTTTTTCCTTACTTGGAATTTCTAATGATCCAATTCAATGCTTGTTCCCAATTGTATCGACAGTTATGATTTGGTAACATATGCAATATTCTACTTGTGTCTAAATTATATTGCTTTTAATTGCCTTCATATCTTTACTTTAGTTATAAATCTTTAAGTTTTTCTTCCAAATGTAAGATAAATTGAGTAGAAATGGTGTGAATATTGTATAAATATTAATTGAATTATTTTGTAAATTTTGCATGATGGTTGAAGAAAAAGTCAAGTAAATTTTTCATGAAAAGAGAAAAAAAAAAGTGGCAACAAGTGTCACCACCGTGGTGACTTAACTTGTCACCCCCGTGACCTATTTGTTTTCTTTAATTCATCAACTTATCATATGTCATGGGTAGGGGTGATGGCTCAAATAGAAAGGGAATAGAGAGTGGCGGCTTATCAATCATTTATCATTCACTCTTCATTCTTGACTCAATACACTAGAGATACTTTGGGAGAGAGAAAGTAGAGAGAAATAAGGGAAGAAAAGAAGAGAATAGAGAGAGTCGGGAAAAGAGATAGAAACATCGTAGAGATTTGGAAGCTGAACCAAGCCTTCGACCATCTGGTGAGAACAAGCTAAAGCAGAAGGCGAGAGTTAATGTGGGAAGCTTGAGAGGCACAGGAGACTCACCTCATTCACCGAATCTCTGTTTGCTTAATTATTCATCTGTTGCAGTGTTTCTTGTTTATTTACTGAGCTTACTTTTACTTTGTTATCTTTTCATAGTTTACTTAGTATTCACTATTTCATTACTTTAATACTTGTGTTGATAGTAACATGAGAATGAAGTGTATGGAGATGATGAATTGTGTTTATGCTATGATGGCTTATCTTTTTTTTTACAATTAATGCAGCTATTTTGGTTGATTATGCATGATTGAGCTACAAATTTGTTGTCTTATTTATTTTCGTGGTTTCTAAGATGAATGGATGTAGTAGAATGACTAAACTTTGCATCATTTTTAGTATTAAATGAAGGATCGAGAGGAGAAAATTAATACGGATTGAGAAACTATGGACGTTTAGGTTAAGAACTATAAATATATTAACTTAAGCGGTAATTAATAGTCAGGTTTCCATAATTAATTTGGATAATAACATGTTGAATACAAAAGTTAGATTAGTTCATTATTCAAGTTGATTTAGAATCCAATTGTTAATTTTAGTAAGACAACTATCCAATCATTTCCCTTAATTATGCATTGGAGATTAAATTAGCGAAATTAATGTAAGCAAATTCTAACATATATTCAATAATAATATACATTAGAATAAGTAAATAAAATAAATGCGGAAGAAAACAAAATTACCTCTTGCCATTGTTGTTTGTTCTTGAAGAGTTGCATTTTAGGATTTCTTCTAAACCCTCAATTCCCAAATACGATGATGTATGTTGATAGAAGAGAACAGAAGCTTAGGGACCTAAAATTAGAGGAAAAAAATCTATATGAATGTGCTTCCATCAAGCACAATAAGAGTTACCATAAAACCAAAAATTGAATACGACTAAATGCATAACGTTTGGACCATTACTATAGTGAGAATCTAAAAGATTCTCACATTCTCCTACTTGGTCCATATGTTTAACTTAGTATCAAATCCTAGTCTAATCCAAGTATAATATAGGAATCATAGTGATAGGTCTTCTAGTAGTTAAGTATTATCTTCCGTGTATTATAATATACTATAATTGTGTCAACTGAATGTGGTAACATTACTTAATGAATAAACCCTATGTTTAATCCAGGTTCAAAATAATCAAAATTCTCAAAATTCAATAATGTGCACCATAATATGAGAAAATATTATAAGAGTTTCATGAAAATAACATCGTCCATACAATGAAAACTATATAATAGAACTCAATCCCGTTCTAACAAGATGATGCTTGAACTTCATTGGTGGCATGCCCTTTGTTAAAGGATCAGCTAGTATCAATTCAGTGCTAACATGTTTAATGACCACTTTCTTATCCTTAACATGCACCCTTATAGATAAGTACTTTATGTCGATGTGCTTACTTCAACTACCACCCTTATTGTTTTTAGCTAGAAAAATAACAATTGAATTGTCACATTATATTCTCAATGGCGTAGAAATGGAAGCTACAAGTCTAAGCCCATATATGAAAGTCTTTAACCATACACTATGTGATGCAGCCTCAAAACAAGAAACAAACTCAGGCTCCATGGTAGAAGTAGTAGTCACTCCTCTGAGATATTACTCTATTAGCAAACAACTTGATTTTGACTTCGGTGAATCAATACACCTAGTAAAATCTTAATCTGAGTACCCTATTACGTCCAAATGGTCGATGCGTCTGTATGTAAGCATGTAATCTTTGGTCCCCTGAAGGTACCTCAATACTTTCTTTACAACTCTCTAGTGATTTAATCCTGGGTTACTCCAATATTTGCCTAACATTTCAATAGCAAACGCAACGTCAGGTTTTCTACAAACCTGAGCATACAACAAGCTTCCGAGTGTAGAAGCATATAGAATATTTTTTATTTGTTTCCCTTTAAAATCATTTGTAAGGCATTGGTCCAAATTGAGCCTATCCTTTTTCACAATGGGTGCTGCACTAGGTGAACATTCTTTCATTTGAAATCTCTCTAAAACTTTATTAATATAGGTTTCTTGAGACAAACCCAAAACACCCCAGAATTTGTCTCTTAATGCCAATGAAATAAGACACATCACTGATTGAGCCCAAGTTTATTACATAAATTGGCTACACTTTTGCTATCCTTAATATACTTTTTGACTCTTAATTTGTGATTTTTGTGCTTTAGTTAGTCCCTTATATGAGTTCACACTTTATACAATTTGAC
>JANKYF010000009.1:7069995-7085631 GCA_029829435.1 Erythroxylum hondense
GGCTTTGCCATGCATTCATTATGTATGAGATATATAATGAAACAATATAGGATGGATAATAAATTGCATCTAGACAATATGGTTTTTAGAAACTTAAAGCCCAAAAAGATTGAGTGGGAGAGGATGCTCAACTGAGAGTCCACGGTCTCCAAATAATGGCTTATTTGCATGTGGTGAAATGTTACTCCCCATCGGAGGGCATGAATCCTAAATCTTGCATGGTTTGGGTCTCCTTAAGGATAAGTCCACTTATTGGTAGCAAATGTGACCTCCCACTGAGGCATGGTTTGCAGGTATCTTTAGTGAACGAATCGAATGATTAAACATTCAACATTTTTTATCAATAAACTGCCCACTGTAGCTCTGTTGGTAAAAGTATGGACTAAATTATGATAAAAAGTTGGGCATAATCTCATATAGAAACCTAGTGAATCAGTGTGAGATTACATGATGGAGGTGGCTGAGATGCTTGGGGCGGATATGGATGCAGACACGTAGATGATTATGATGATCAATAGCTTAAACTCTTATTTTCAGAAGTTTAAGTTGGACTATGAGCTTAACAGCAAAGATTACATCTTGAGTGAGTTGATGAATACCCTCAAGAATACGGAGGAGATATTGAATATCAAGGCTTATGGGCCCGAAGCTAATGTAGCATCTTCTTCTAAGCCCAAGGGTAAGGGCAAGTAGTAGAAGAAGGGTCCAATGAAAAAGAAGGCCCAAACAAGGGTCAAGGCCAAACCTATGAAAAAGCAAGCCAAAGAGAACATCAAAGGAAAGTGTTTCCACTATGATGAGATGGGCCACTAGAAAAGAAACTGTCCAGTCTACCTTGAGTCCCTCAAAAGCAAACAAGGTATGGGTTTCCTAAGTTTGTTAGGAACTAGAAATGTGACAGATTTATCTAATTCTTGGATATCTGATTTAAGAGCCACTAACCATGTTTGCAATTCTTTACAGGAGTTTCAGCAAAGGAAAAGACTACCTAAAGGTCAGTTTCAAGTCAAGATCGTAGATGGATCCTATGTTTTAGCAGAATCAGTAGGAGTAGTTATCTTGTACTATCCTAGTGGTCATAGGTTATATTTGGAGAATGTTTATTACATGCCAATGATTGTAAAAAACATTATTTCTATTTTTTGTCTAATAAAATCAAGTTATTCCTTATATTTTGAAAATGTTGTTTCAACATATTGGAATAAGGATTTTATTTGTAATGCGATAATTAAACATAGATTGTTCTTTATAGAACCTATGGCATGCTCACTAAACACCACAGAATTTATAAAACCAAGACAATCCCATGTCTCTAGCATTAATTTAAAATATCTGTGGCACTTAAGAATGAGTCATACTAATCAGAAAAGTCTTGACAGGTTAGTAAAGGATAGGATCCTTATGGGCTTGGATAATGATCCATTACCCACCTATAAATCTTGTATTGTAGGAAAAATGACCAACGCCTCATTTCCCTTTAAGGGAAATAGATCTTAATCCACGTTAGACCTAGTACATACTGATGTGTGTGGGCCTATGAACGTACAAGCCAGAGGAGTTTATGAATACTTCATAACCTTTATAGATGATTACTCTAGACATGGCTATTTGTATTTGATGTATAAAAAGAGTGAGTCCTTTGAAAAGTTCAAAGAATTCAAAGCTGAAGCTGAGAAGCAGCTAGGTAACCCATTAAACCAACTTTGATCAGATCGAGGGGGTGAGTACTTATCTGGAGAGTTCAAGCAATATTTAATTGACAATGGAATAGTATCCAACTTGTCAGCTCCTCAAACACCTCAATAGAATGGTGTAGCTAATAAGAAAAATAGGAATCTATTAGAAATGGTAAGATTAATGATGTCCTATGCTAGTCTTCCAGAATCATTCTAGGGATATGCCATACAAACGACAACTTGTCTTCCTAACTTTTCTCCATCCAAATCAGTGCCTATAACACCTAAGGAGTTGTGGAATTGTCGAGTGCCTTCATTGTGGCACTAAAGGACTTAGAGCTGCCTAGCCTATATTCTAAGGCCTGAATCCACAAAGATGGAACCAAGGTCAGAAGTATGTTTGCATGTAGAATATCTTACGGATACTCGAGGGTACTATTTTTACAGTCCTGAGGACAAGAAGGTATTTATGTCGACAAATGCAACCTTTTTAAAGGAAGAGCTTGTGAGAAATCACAAAGGAAGAAATGAAGTACTACTCAAGAGATAGCTATTTCATCCAAACCAAGAGTTGATTTAGATATAGTAGAACAAAATGTGGAAATGGATTTAAGAGTTGAATCGGAAGAGCAACTTGAACATCAAGTAATGGCTAGATATAGTGGGAGGGTTGTGAGGCAACTAGACAGGTATCTAGTTTTATGAGAAGGCATTATAGCCATCTCAGACCAAGAAGAAATAGATCTCATTACTTTTACACAGGTTATTAATGATGTTGATGCAAAAAAATGGCTCAGGGCGATGAAATCGAAAATGGATTCCATGTATGCCAATGAAGTTTGGATCCTTGTAGATCTACCATTAGATATAAAAGCCATAGGGTGTAAATGGATCTACAAAAGGAAAAAAAGGATCAAATGGAAAGGTAGAGACCTTTAAAGCTAGATTAGTAGCTAAAGGCTATACTCAAAACAAAGGTATAGATTATGAGGAGACATTTTCTCCGGTTGCCATGCTTAAGTCCATCAGAATTATTTTGGCCATAGTAGCCTATTTTGGTTATGAAATGTGGCAAACGGATGTCAAGACTGCATTTCTTAATAGGGATCTTGAGGAGTCTATTTATATGGCCCAACTAGAACCATTCATTGAGCTAAGTAATGAGCATATGTATGTAAATTACAAAGGTCTATTTATGGACTTAGGCAAGCATCTAAGTCTTGGAATATTAGGTTTGATAAGTCTATCAAAACTTTTGGATTTATACAAAACCTAGATGAGCCTTGTGTCTATAAAAGGATACAAGAAGGTAAGGTTATTTTCCTAATCCTGTATGTTGATGACATTCTGCTCATTAGGAATGACGTAGGAATGTTATCTACAGTTAAGGGATGGCTAAGTAAACAGTTCTCAATAAAGGATTTAGGAGAG
Organism: Erythroxylum hondense; assembly: GCA_029829435.1. NCBI lineage: Eukaryota > Viridiplantae > Streptophyta > Magnoliopsida > Malpighiales > Erythroxylaceae > Erythroxylum > Erythroxylum hondense. Next base: position 7,073,103 of record JANKYF010000009.1, read on the forward strand.
GCTAGCTATGTTCTAGGGATCAAACTAGCCTTGTCTCAGATAACCTACATTGAGAACATGCTCAATAAGTTTGTCGTGCAAGATTGCAAGAGGGGTTTCATACCTACTGAACATGGAATCAAACTTTCAAAGGAGCAAACACCTAAAACCCAAGACAATACAAAACTTTGATTTGCTTAAAACAATGTACTCTTAAGAAGAAATCATTAATCAAAATGGGCCTACTTTATCTTAAAACATTTTCCATTCATAGATACAATTATATCAATCCTTAATATTCAACAGCCATTTGGGCCCATTTCAGATATAGAACAAATTACTTGCATGCATAATGTCTTTACAATTCAATACAACACTTAAGACTACACTATCAACACAACATAAAGAAATACATATGCAAGTGCATACTGATCCTTACCTGAAAGTCTTACTCGAAGCCTTTCTGGAGATCTTTATAAAACCTGAAAAAGCCACGTTGTAATTTTAATGAGTTCTGCGAACTCAGTTGAGTGAACCATCATTGTTGATTTCGCAGGATCACATACACATATCACATATTTCACATATATTCATTCAGATCATATTTACATTCCTGATATATGATCACATAGTTCATATGGCCAAGTATAGCAAACAGTTCATATCAATTTATCACTCATTTCAGCCTTGTAAATCACTCAATGGATGTCAATCTTATAATGCTATATGTATGAGACTCACATTTGTTCTTATTGTTATGACCGAGTGCCTATCATATACTTATACAAATACTAGCCCATAAGGCTCAGTCAGAACAGAATCATGAAGCATAGCTCTACGTGCAGAACATATATCACGGAGCAAAGCTCTACGTAAAAGCACTTCATACTGGCTACTCAAGTCATAACGTCTTTATCTGAGCATGCATTTTATGAAATGCATCAAATACTGATTATGTCATAGCAGATAATCACATATGATGTTCAATCAAAAACTCATTATCATTGGACCTAAGTTCGGTATTCAACTTTCGCTAAGAATTCACGTATCATATAGGATTTTACAAGAAATCAAAGAACTTCCAATACATGCCCAACTATTATACTCCTAGGAACTTCAAGTCCAGAATTTAGAAACAGATCACAAACAGCTTAATAATATTGGAAGTGTAAACGACAAATCAAATCAATACTAAGAAGTCATCTAGGTTGACTCACATTATGCTCCCATATGCTATTGCCTTGGTGGTCCGGCAATGTTTGAGTGGCATCCAATGAGTTCCTCTATATCATACAAACACATTTACAAAGATCACAATTTTGCACAAATGTAAATGTATTCTTTGATGCACATCGATGTATAGAAAGTATGCACAATGCATGTTCAATGACAATCCCGGGTATCATATTGTTTTCCTTATCATCAATTCATTCAAATATCAAAGCCCTCATTAATACCATTTGTATTCATAATTTGGACCATAATTAATCAATGTGAAACCAATTACAAAACTTTAGTGACCACCTCAGATTTTGGGTTTAACATACATACGGGTCAACTTTGCATAATTAATCTGATAAGGAAATTGTCAAAATCAGGCAATACTTTCTTCTGTAAAGTTTTCCTCCAATGTTTTAAGTTTATAATGATACTAAGATCATTCAATTTAGTTCATTATTCTATGAGTTATGCTCAAAATACCACAAACTGTGTGCATTTGAAATTTTGGCTAATGCATGATCATGCATTCAAGTTGTACACCTCATATATCTCAATTCCAGTATCCAAAAATTACAAACTTTGTACCAATTTAAAGCTAAGATAATAAGCTATAACTTTGGTGAAGACATATTTGTCTGATTCTGTATATATCAATATAGTTTATTCAATAACAACAGGAACTGATTTTTGTCCTTGGTAGTGCTACTGCCTAAGCTAAGACTTACTTTGGATATCTACAGTTCAATATATCATAAAAATATCGAAGTCTGTTCAATGAAAATTCTCCAGTTCATAACAATCCAGCAGACATCTTCACCAATATCTCATGCATTTCAGTCCAATTCACACATCATTCTCAAACCATTTAACATGACATAAACACTAATCTTTTACTTACTGGTTTAGTTTTAATCCCAGCTCAAAAAATTACTCAAAATCAGTACTCCAACATGCAGTATCATCACACATTCAAGATGGAATTAAATGACTTTCAGCGATGATGAAACAACAACATTCAGCTGGTTCTTTAGCTATTTTGTGATGGGTTAAAGCATGTATTTAGTGTGGTAATTTAGCATAGCTTCAAGCAAAACACAAGAAGGGGAAGACAGTAACAAGTTTCGGTGGTGAGAGATGAGAAGAGAAGAGAATGAGTTTGGTTGAAACAACATGCAGAAACTTTACACCTAAGGTACCAGATGTCACTATATTATTTCAACATGTGTCCTTAAGCATGTAAGCCACTTATCCCTTCCATAACCTACCAAATGTCACCATTAAATCTAGGTCACATGTCATTTAAGTACAACAGCCACTTGTCCATTTATCAATGCCGTTTGTTATCAACTTACCAGCCCATTTGTTACACAATGATTGGTCCATTTGTCAATTCATTACTAGTCCATTTGTCACCAATTTAACTATGCCAATGTCATCAACTTACCAGCCCATTTATCACACAATTATAGGCTAAATCATTCAAATTTTTCATACATCAATTTATCCTACCACTTGGCATTTGTCCTAGTCTAAATGTACCCTAAAATTTTGGAATTTCCTAAGATTCACCAAAATTTCCGAAACAACAAGTAGCAACAACAAAAAAGTTTTTATCATATTTAAACCACAATTCTCAATATAATCACATTTATAAATCAGTTATACCCGAAAAATGTCATGAATGCATGTACGATCATATTATTGTGCACAAAATCAATATTATCAAGTATATATATGCCATATTTTGCATAAGCATGAATTGTGCGTTCTAACTTCTCGGAAATTTCTCATGTTTACTATTCAAGTCTTATCATAGGTAACGGGATGTTACAAAAGATCCTAAGTGTTGGGCCCCGATTCGCATTAAGCATGATTTATTTTTATTTTGAGGTTTAGATTGATAATTCCTTTTAGCTAGATTAATTTGGGAGTTAATAGAAATTAATTGGAGGGATTTAGTTAAAATTTGAAATTTGATAAATTGTTAGAATTTAAAGACTTAAGATGGAGTTAGGATAAATTAGGAAGTTTGCTTAGGTTTGTAAGGCTTAAGGTAAATAAAGTGGGCTTTTAGCCCTTTTAAAGGTTATTTAAATGAAGAAGAAAGGAAATAATTGTGGGGTTGCCGTAAATGAAGAGGAAGCAACTTAACTTACCTAAGTCTTTTAATAGACTTACGAAGATTAAGGGGAAAGGAAGGGAAAGATGAAACTACAACGTTTTTTAGGGCTTAGGTTTAAGTTAAAAGCAAAGTCCCTTAAGGCTTTTAAGAAAGAAGGCTACGAAATTTCAAGGAGAAAGCAAGAAGGTGACTTTCGGCCAAGGGAAGAAGAAGAAGAAGAAGAAGAAGAGAGGTAAAGGCTTAGGTTTTTATGCTTTAGAAAGAAGATTTTAAGAGTTTCTTTAAGAAGAAGGGAAGAGAAAGAGCTTAAGCTTTCATTAAAAGCAAGAAGAAAATTCGTGGGTCTCTCTCTAAGGTAAGAAAAATTTTGAAATTTATGGTTTTATGGATGGGTTTTGATGCTAAAAGCTTAGTTAAGTTATGGGTAAAGTTAGATAGGTGTTAATTCATGTTTTCTCTTCCTAAGGATTATGAATTTTGCTATCTCTTATGCTTATGGGATTATTATGCTTAATGAAGGTTTAGAGAGGCCATTGGAAGTTGAGGAGAGGCAAATTAATCAATCCTAGAGCTAAAGGAATTAAGGTGGGTGATTCCTTAATAATTGAGTTAATAGGCAATTTAACGTTTTTATAATAAATGCAAACTAATGCTTTTCAATGATTTAAGAAGTTTGTATTAATTATTCTTTGTGAGGATTTAAACTTGTATGTGATGTTTCTTGAATGTAAATTTATGTTGGAAATGTTGGCGAAATGATTTGATTAGTGAAAAAGATGGATTTTGTGATTTTGGCAAATTGATGTTTTCAAATGACTTAGAATGTTAATATGAATTACTCTTTGTTATGTGTTTAACTGGTATGTGAAATTCTCTGATTGTGAATTCATGTTAAAATGATGTGAATACTGGTTGTTATGTGGAAAAGGCGAGAAATTGTGACTTCGGAAAAAGCTTTGCCATTTTGGCCCAGTTATGCGAAAGTAAATTGGTAAAGGCCAGTTACGGCTAATAATTTCAAATTGTGTGAATTATGTGTTTTCTTTGGGTTTGTGGCGGTCCCATCTGAGTCAGGTGCACCTGTCTACCCATAGGCTTCTCCCGCCTGCCCGCTAGTGGCCGTGGAGTTTCTTTCAAGGACTCCTATCCGTCACGGCTACACATGACCGCTTCGTGAAAATGTGTAGTACGTTCTGTTTCGGATCCACCCGAACCACTTTGTTTGTGAATTTGTGAAATGTCATGTTGTCTTGTGATGTGTTAAATGTGTAAATTCATTGAAGTGATAAATTCTTTGAAAATATTTGAAAAGTGAAAATGATTAACGTAACATTGTTTTGAAAATGAATGAATGAATAAATGATGATTTTTGCTTATTTCTCGTTTATTAAGTTGTTACCCATTGAGCCGTCATGCTCACACCCCATCTTTCCCTCCATAGGCATCGAGCGAGAAACCGAGTCATTGCATCGGGATTGAAGAAATACTCCGATGCATTTTGCTTTTGAAGTTATAATTGAGAAAACAATGCTTTAGGTTGTATTATGGAGGAATGGTTCTCTTTGTATTTTGGATTTTGCTACTTTCGATGTAGTCGGGCTAGAATGCCCTTGAGACTTTGTATTGACTTGTTTCCATGTAAATGTAAGAGTTTCGAATATTGAAATGTATCTTATGTAATGTTTTCTCAAATGTAGCATGAAATGGGTTCATTGGACAAAAGAAAGAGTTAAGTTAGATTAATTGATGTTTTGGCAACAATTAGAATCCTAGGAGTGTACTACTGCCTCTGAAGTATATTTTGGTTGGAGTTGGGATAATTGGGTTTGAGTTGTGTTATGGAAGTTGGAAGAATGAATTTTTATGCAGGTTGTTGAATTGAATTGAAGATTATGGTTAGTTGCATAATAGGGGAGGTGCTGTCCAATTTTCCTAAAATTGGGCAGCAACTTCACTTAGGTTTTAGAACTCTTTAGAGCTTGAATTAGTTTGGGTGGTCTTCTTGAAGAATGTAGAACATGTTTAGATCTTTCAAATGACATAAAGTTTGTCACATTTGGACTTAGGATGAAAAATTTATGGGAGCTGAAAGGTTTCAGCTACTGTTGTTACTCCTGAAATTTTGCAGAACCTTTGAAGGGGTTTTTCACCCTCTTAGAGACATTTCTGATTTTTGCTTTCTTCATAAAAAATGTAGATTATCCTTCTATCTTTAAAATGAGGTATGATTTACAATTATAGGAGTTAGGAATAAAAAGTTATGAGGTGTGGAATGTTGGAAGTTACTGTTCATTTAGGTAAATTTTACTGTTTCATTGATCTTTTTATAGGCTGAAACTTTGAGTGTGTTTTTACCCTCTTTAATGATTGAATTGATGTTTGCACTCTTCATAAAACTTGTAGGTAATCCTTTCTTCTTTCTATTGAAGTATTCTATGCCTTATTTCGAGTTAGGAGCAAAAAGTTATGGGGATTAGACCTAGTTCAGTTACTGTTCATTTGGCAATTTTGGGCAGAACCTTTGGGAGGGTTTTTCACCACTTTAGATCTTGTTTTGGTTTTTCCATCCTTCATAGAACATGTAGATTATCTTTTTCCCTTTCCAAAGAGGTATCATTTACAATTATTGGAGTTAAGAATAAAAAGTTATAAGGTTAGAAAGATTTCAGGTACTATTCATTTGGTCAATTTACTGTTCCATTGGTATTTTTTATAGGCAGAAACTTTGAGGGTATTTTTACCTCTTTAAATGACTAAACTGACTTTTATACTCTTCATAAAAGTTGTAAATTATCTCTTTATCTTTCCAATGAGGTAAAATGTGTCATTTTTTGACCTGAGTGTTAAAAGATATGAATTTTCAAACTTTTGACATTGTGTAGGAAATGTTAGTTTTTGGCTGAAACTTTGAAGCAATTTATGACCATCTTAATGGCTAAATTAGTTTCTAAATCCTTCTAGGAAGTTGTAGAGCTACCTTTTATCTTTTTATTGACACTAAATTTACAAAATTTCGATTTCGAGGTGAAAAGTTATTAAAGTTTAAAGTTAGAGAAGTTTTCATTAGTTTTAGAAGTTGAATTTTCAATTTGGAGAAATTAAACCCCGTTTCCTATTTTATTCGTTTCTCCTCCGTTTGACCTCCGATTTTCATGATTTTTGAAGCGTTGGATTTCTAAAAAAAATTTATACCCCTTTTGAGTAACATGAGAGTGTCGGGTTTTGGGTTGGAATTCACGGATAATATTGAAGAGAGTCAAGTCGTGACGGTTTCGAATGTAATTCCATTTTCGAGCGATTTTGTGAGCTATAGAGATCTGATTGAGGCGATTTCTGATTCTAAATGACCTAGCGATATGGGATTTCATTTTAGCTTAGGAATCGGATCTAGTTATAGGCCCTAAGCAATTCAATTTTATTGGAGGATAATTAGGGTAAATTTATCAAGTTTTGTTCGGATGTCGTTAAATTAAGTTCGATTTGAGGTTTCTTTCGTGGTGAGGAATTCCTCCCTCATGAGATGCGCGTCCAGATGTCACGTAGGACGTCAGGCATGCGACTCACCGGGGAGGGGTTACAACACATTCAACTTTATTTTCACTTCTAGCTATCATCAAATATACTTTGTCTAACAATCAAGAAAGGTTGATGCTTATACTTACTTGTTTCAGCTTCAAATCTTCAAGATCTCCAAAACCCTAGCTTGATTTTCTCCTTTTCTTGTTTTCTTCTCACACCCATGATACTTCTCCTCTTATTAAACAAGCCAACAATTTTCTTCTTCTAATTTATACTGTTAATGATTGTAAGATGACCCTTTTGCCCTTCTGTTTATACCTTATAATCATCATCCTTAAGTGACTTGCCAATTTTGCCCTTTAGGTTATACACTCTTAACACTTTAATTTAACCAACTTAAGCAATAAAATCCTACTAACATTGACATGCTAATTAAACTCTAAATAAAATAATCTATCTAGCAAGACCCCAAAATTTATTCAAATCATGCTTAATAAATAAAAAAATTTAGGCCCCAACATCCCGAATCAATACTAATAAAAAATAATAAACATTCTCTTGAATTGCTTTAAGGTGATGAATCATATCTTGATCGCTTAACTATCTCCATATAATTCACGCTACATCCAATGACTTATGAACGAGCTATCATTGACCAGAGCAAGTCATAAGTAATATCAAAACATATCATTCCCTATACAAGACAACTTTGGAGATCTTAAGTCAAATGATTGCTTATACAATCTTCACAATGAGAATTTTCATACACATACAAGTATTATTCCAATGGATTTCTTGTAGCTCCCCCTTACTGTAGGGTATACACCGAAATGCCCGTAGGTCATTCCGATACATATCCTACGATAAGGGCGAACTACGAACAATCACTACTATACTTCACATGGCATCATAATCATAAAACATCAATATAAAAATCACTATTTTTTTAAAACCAAAATGTTTCCTCATTTCATTTCATCAAAAGCAGTAATTTACATCTCTCACAGTTTTTCACTGTCTGTACACTACTCCAAAAGAAATCTAATACAAAAGCCTAACTAGGTCATCCCCCCAAAAATCCCAGCTGACTGACCTATGAGCCATGACTTCTCTTGCCAACACGATCTACGCGGCAGGAAAAGTTCCTCTGGAGCTAGGAGTCTACTCTCTCGGTCCTGAAAAATAAGTTGCAATTTTGGGTGAGTTTGTGAACTCAGTGAGAAACCATCATCGATGGTTCACTCAATTCATACAATACTCACACAGATCACAGTTATATCAAAATAGTCCATTCAAAAGTACTACATGATTATTCACATGGATAAGGCATTTCGCCTTTCACTCAATCAAAGAAACCAAATCAGATGCACATGAATGCGTATGTGACACTTATCCAATTATTACGTTATTGTGACCGAGCGCCTAAAACTGTCCCAATCTGGGAGCATTAATCGTTAAGCCTGAGGCTCTGAATCACTATGGGCTCGAAACCCAAATACGTTGAGCTTTAGCTCTCGGTGGCTACTCCGGTCACAACTGTCATTAACTGATCATGCATTCATGCATGGAATGCATATGTCGCAGTGAAGCAATGTAAATATCAAAATCAATCCCAATTAGCACATTAAAGCAAGTAGTTCATAATTAATCATATTACAATGACGATCACATTGAATCACATATAAAACACAAAGGTCCCAAATTCTCAGTCAACAGCACTTCTATGTCATAATCTCCCAATACATCGGACCTTTTGTTCGGATTCCAGTCACAAACAACACACAAGCCCACCATTATTCTCCACAAAGTTATAAATGCAGAATTATAAACAAATAATGATTGAGGAACCATCTAGGTTACTCACCAGCTAACTTCCGAGCTAATGCCTGGAAGTCTCGGCAACGTCTGTGGGATGACGTTCCAAATGCACCTCTATAACAATCAAAATATTTAAACATTACCAAATGTACAATCAGAAATATTTAATAATGCACATGTAGCAATTTAAACTGCGTACAATGCATGTTCGTGACATTCCCGACACTATTCTAAAACTTCCCGTCACAACCCTTTTTCCTCTAAATAATAGAAACTCATAGACACCAAATCATTTAATTTATTTCAGAAATCCGAAAGCTATACTCCAAACATATAGGGACTATCCTTATGTCGAAACTATATTATATACTCAACTTTCATCCAAAGTTTGAGAACTTTAAAGACTGATTCAAAACTTTCTTTCTCCATAAAACTTGTAGACCTTTTGTCTCTAGTTTGTAATAAATCAAAAATCACTTCATTTGGACATCTACGTCAAAATTTATGACTAAAATATCAAAGCATGTCCGTGTAGGAGAATGAGTCCTCGCCGCAGCGAGAGCATTAGCATACGCCGCGACCTGTACGCATGCATGCGCCGCGACGTGCATGCTTGTGAGCACCGCGGTGTGCGCATGAGCACGTCGCGACGTGCGAACCTAAGAAACCTCCCGAAACTTGATTTTTAACCATCTTCAACTATAATCTTCCCATCTTTCAAAATATAACCCATCTAAAATCATTTAAAACACTTCCAAACAACTTAATACACTTAAAACTTCTCATCCCTCAACTTCTAATTCACCATTTACCAATTATCTCTCATCCCACACTTATAAAAACAAGATATGAACATGAATTTGCATCATCCAAGACACATACATAGTCCTTGCACAAATCAATCATCAAGATACTCAAGTTAATCACCAATTGAGCTACCTATGACATGTAAAGCAAAACTTACTTGATTTAACTTCAAACTCTTCAAATTACTCCAACTCTCCTCTTACCAACACCTACGACCATCACTCACAACCATAATAATCATCATCATCACAAGGCTTAAGGTTTGATTTGTGTGTGGATAAAGGAGGAGCAAGCAAGTAGCAAGGAATAACTTGTTGAATGGAAGGAGAAAACCAACTAAAACAAAGAAGAGCAGAACACCCACGAAGAAGAGAAGAGGAGAAGCTAAGTATGAAGGAGAAAAACTCATTTAAAACATCAATGCCCCTTTTTAAAAGGAGAATGTCGTGGATGCCTAAACTCTTAGGTAATAATATAACAAAAACTAAGTTAAAGACTTAAGTAGGCAAGTGACTTGTGCCACTTACCACTTGTCTTCTTCTTAAACTCTCTCAAGGTTCTTCCTAATTTCGATTTAATTTCAAGTCCAATTTGTCTCCAAATTCCAATGACTCAAAATAAAAAATCCTAAAATCATGTCTCTATTTTCTCAGTGCCATTGGTCAGTCATTTTCGGTACCGAAAATCCAATCAGTCTGCTATTTGGCAATTTTTTTCCGGTCCGGACATTGTCCCCCAAAAATTCCAGAAAAATCCTAAAAGTCCCCATAAATGTAAAACACACGAAATTTCACTCCAATTCAACTTTCGGACACAAATAACAAATTTTTCACAAAAATTTCATTTATACACACATATACCGGGAAATGTCATGAATGCATGTATACTCATGTGCATGTGCAACAATTACCATTCATTTGAATATATAGAGGCTATATAGTGCATGTTCATGCCGAGATATGTATACCCATGCCTAACCCATCCCAAATGACCAATTTATCCTTCCCATCAGTGATGGGATGTTAAAATATTGATTGACAAAGGGATTAAATTATACATTATAGCCATGCATGGATAGGTTAAGTCAATCACTTTGACATTCCTGATATTTGGGTAATCATGACATGCTGCTAGATGTCAATCATGATTTATGATTATGAATTATTTAACTGGAGAATTCAAGATAAATTAAAAGGAGTTTTAATATTTCTAATTCTAATTGTGAATTATAATTATAATTTATAGTCATTGCCAACTTATTAGGAACCTAATGGGTCACAGATCAAAGAGCAATTTATGAATGAAATATCAATTTAATTAAGTTGGACTTAATTATAAAGTTTAAGAAACTTTGGTAATAAAAAATGAGATATTTGATTTATTAAAATTAAATTAATTAGAATTAGAATTGGATTCTAATTATAATTAAAGAGTTTTAATTTTAATAAAAGACTGTTTTGATTTTTCTATTTAAAGGGAAGAGCTTTATAGAAGCTAGCACTTTTGTCTTCTTCCTCTAAAAGGTTGTTTGGAAATTGTTCCGTGGATACCATCAGAGGCTGGACAAGTGGACAGCTCGTGATTGATCACTCAGAGAAAAAGATTCAAAGTTTTTCTTCGGAAAGCGAACAAGGTACGATTTCTAAATCGGATTTGATCTTTTTATAAAGATGTATATTTCAGAGTCTGTTATAACAAGTAGGCTTAAGCTTGTGAAAGAGTCTTGTAACAGTTGTGTTGAAATTTAACAAAAAAACCATTACAAAAAATCTGCCATTTATCGACAAAAAATTGCTAATAAACGGGAAAATTTCGTCGGTAATTATTACCGATGGAATGAAACGACAGACAAAGGCATCGTTAATACGGCCATAGGTAAATTTTTTTGAAGGACATTATATATGTCCTTTCGTTGGCAAAATATACTGATGGATAGATGTAACCGTCATTAAGTTAATCGCAAAGGTTTCAAGAAGCACGGTTGGTAAATAGCATAAACAATTTACTGACGGATTATGGTATTCCGTCGGTAATTGTATTGTTTTTTGCAACGATCTTGTGTATTCCATCGGTAATTGAAAGTAAGAAATTAAAAAAATACAAACATGAATTTTTATTTGATGATCTTATGAAAAGTGCATAATTTCAGCAGTTATGAATTATCTGTGCATAATAAATTTATTTGTTTATATATTTAATTTGTTTAAACAGAAAGTTGATTGATGATATAAAGTTAAAATTTTCTTAATTGATAATAAAAACATTACAATGTATATAATAAGTCTTTGTAATTGAAAACAAATGACTACAACAATCCTAATGTGCTAGTGATCGCGGGTGCTTTGAGTTGCTATCCCTCCCCTTCAATTGCTCCATCTCCTGTCTCAGCTGAGCCATCTGCTCCATCAATGTCTGTAGTATGGTCCAAAGCTCAGTGACTTCATTGGTTTGTGCTGGTCTAGTACACGTTGCTGTATTGGACATCGAGGATTGCGAATAACATTTATTCACAAATGAACCTAGCCCGAATATCCGTTCACAACGATCCTTACCATTCACTTTTATCATGCTTCCACTTTTCTTCCTTCATTCCATTTTCTTTCTACTCTCTCACTCTCTTTCTAAACCCTCTTCTCTGTGATATCTTGACTCAATTGTTGGTTACCTTGTAGCACCCCACTCCCGCGATGACCCGAACCCGACATCGGTGGTGATATCCGAGTCCGTGCCTCGCGAGGGTGGTGTGCCAATGCACTCAATCTTTTAAAAGCCAACAATTTTTTTTTGAAAATTGATAACACAAAATGCAAAATTCGAAGCTCAAATTGAGCCCACATTCATTCATAAACATTTTCACTTAACACAAATTTCAATAGCCATTCGGGCCCTTTCACAATTATAAAACACTTGTGTCATTTCAAAATACAATTTTACACAAAAGATGCGGAATATACAATTCAATACAAAATGTGAGAAACACAAATGCAGACGCGAACTGATCCCGAGCTCTATCCTTCACTTGAATGCTGTAAGTATACTCCCGTTGGCCTAACGGGGTATTCT
>JANKYF010000009.1:7245543-7262058 GCA_029829435.1 Erythroxylum hondense
TCTTGGTCTTGGTTTTGGGATTGTTGCGGTTGATCATGTTGGTGTGAGTGTTGAGGAGGTAGCTCGTTTATGCTAGGGTTTTGGATGATGGGAAGAGGGTTTGTCTGGTGGTCAGGATGCGGCGGTGGCAGGGCGGTGGGTAGTCGCAAGCCCATTCGCTGTAATGCAAGTACCGCAACAGCGGCTACATCAGGATTTGTTGCCTCTGCCTGACTGATTTGAGTGCTTCTGGATGTGGTATGTTGATGCCGGCCCCACGGTGGGCGCCAATTGGTTCTGTCGAATTTTGGTGGGGCTGGGCGCTGCTGCTTGAATCCATGAGATTGACTGATTCTGGTTGAGAGATACCTGCAAAACAATAAATGCACGTCGGGGGTTGATTTCCTATAGGCCCCTCCGACGCTCAAGTCAGTGTCTTGTGAGAGTTTTGGTGGCTAGTGAATAAAGAAAATTAGGGTTCTCCAAAGTCGTACCTGTTTTATGATGAGGTAATAAATTTATATGGCTAATACCTATAGGAATTTGGTCAATCCTCAAGGGATGGGCCGATCGGCCCATGTGCCATTCTGAGTCTGGACTTGGGCCTAGCACGACCGACCCGACCAATTTTAATACCCAATAAAACATGTTCACATAATATTGAGCCACTAAACCATTAAATAATTAAGATAAGGTTACAAAAATTATTTTAATGATAATTCTAAAAATTATAATTAATATTATTTATTCAATTAATTTGAATTGACTTCAAAGTTTCTTAAACTTTATTTTGGCTTCATTTTGTTTATTTTATTGAATTTGATTTTTCACGAATTACTTAATTTTTTAACAAATTGAAATATTAGTATTGTTAAAAATAAAAATAAAAATAGTAATACATTTTTTATTATTAAAATTATTGATTGCGACTTTACTTTATCTTATTCCTATCACACTAATTTGATTACTCCCTACCTTCAAGTTTTGGATATCAAAGTGGTATCAGAGCTTATGTATGGGCTTGAGGCTTAACCTACGTCATGTATTCGAATCCCAACACTAACTGAGAATGGAACCGTGGTGAAACCATTATCACGCATACGGGGAGCGTCGCAAACCAGCAAATGTGTGGTGGACTTAAGTAATTTTATTTCTCTCTACCTTCAACTCGAGTTTTGGATAGCAAACTAATTCATATGATAAACATGATTAATATTTCATTTTGTTCTTAATAAAAATCAAGAGTAGGCTTAATTTTATCTCATAATTTGAGTAAATACCTTTCCTACCCTTACCTAAAGCCGGGTGTTCTACAAAATAAATAAAACATATAAAACAAGGACGGTTCTCTAAATAAAAAACATTTGAGGGCTTGAATTGAAAGGGCCCTAACCAGGGTTTGAAATCGTAACGAAAAATGTTTCCCGACAGGTATTTGAAGGCCCAAAATTATAGAACCTTTCAACAAGTTGACTGCAAGAGGCCAATCAAAAAGCTGACACATTGATTTCCCAAGAGACGGTGCCGTGGCAGGCTAGGCAACTCGTGCCCAAATCACCAGTTCTTTTAAGAGTTTGAACGCGGCACAGAGCGAAAGAAGGCTAGAGAGAGACAGAGCAAGATTAGGAAGCAAGCATGTCAGGTCAAGCCGAGGAAGATAAGAAACCTAACGATCAAGCTCACATCAACCTCAAAGTCAAGGGTCAGGTCGGTCTATCTGTCGTTTTTCCATTCAAAAATAATTTCCTTTTCTTTTCTCTGTACTTACCATTACCCGATTGCTTCCGCTGTTTTTTAGAATTGGGTGATGTGTTTTCGTTCTAATGTGCGGTAAGTTCTGGGTTTACTTTGGTTGTACATGTGCTTTTTGTTCGTGCTATGTCCTTAACGGGATACGGTTATGAATATATATTTTGCTTTTCTATTAGAAGGACCGAGCCATGTGAAGACCTATCTATTGAGTGTCTCCCTTTTGTGCGAGGATTTTATTAGTGGTAATTTCATTTATTCACTGGTTGTAAACTCAGTTGAGAAATACTTCAATTGGATGAAGGACCTAACTTTGAATGAAAACAGTTTGTGGCCACATCTGGGCAAACTTGAAATGCAACCTTTACTTTCTTTCTAGTGGGTAAACCTTGCAAAGCCTTTGCAAGTCATTCCTTTTCCAGATGGAGATGATTTTGTCTGCTTGAAAGTTGGATGTTGAAACATATGTTCACTAACTATTTCTTCATAATTGTGAGGAATTATGTCAGTTTGCTGGAACTTATTGCTAGGAAAATCCAGAGGTGGAGAAGTTTGGAAAATGAGTTTAAATTTGTTGTGGCTCTAATTGCTTCAGTTTAGCATACTGATATCCAAGGGTAACTTACAAGCAACTTCCTGTCGGCTTGCTATACATTTTGAACCTCTCTCTTGTTATACGCTGAATCAGAAATTTCTTTCAAATTCTACTTTCTGGCTCAAGTGTTAATTCTAGGGCAGATAATACTAAATTGTTGCAGTATTATTAAATGCCGAATTTTTATGCTAATATTTGAAAGGAACAGACTTAATATAAAGGTAACGTATTGTGCTGCAACTTTAGGATGGGAATGAAGTATTTTTCAGGATCAAGAGATCCACCCAATTGAAGAAGCTGATGAATGCATACTGTGACCGTCAATCTGTTGAGCTTAACTCAATTGCTTTCTTGTTTGATGGCCGTCGTCTTCGAGGAGAGCAAACTCCTGATGAGGTATCTCCTTTTCCTCAACCAAATCTCCAGCTTTCTCTGTAATTAGTTTATAGATAGTTAAATGCACATCTATTCATATACGAACACCCAAAATTTGCTTCATATCTTTTACTTTTTCTTTTCATCAGCTGGAAATGGAGGATGGGGACGAGATTGATGCAATGTTGCACCAGACTGGTGGCGCTTGTTGAGAGCAAGTTTCTCCCACTTGATCTAGGGGTAAAATACCAAATTTATTTAGCATGGAGAACTTCTGTGGAGCTATTAGGGTGGTGAGGAACAGGAAGCAGCAGTCTATGCTGGGACATGGTTCTCCCTTTCCTGTTTAATTTTACTTTTCGTTTGTAGACATCGACTCATGGCTATATTCTGGCTATTTATGGGACTGCATGGATTTGAATCACATTGCTCTTACAAAATCTGTTTTATGAAATAAGCTACTCATAGAGCGTTATTGTGGATTTGAACTAGTTATGCAGGGTGGACAGGAGACGGGAGTTTGGTGGTAAGCTTTCCCAAAAGGCCTGGGGGGACCCCAATTCTTTTTAAAAACATACCCCAGCTTGATCTGAAGTCTAAAGATCGTTTTTTTTTTCTTTTTTGAGCCTTGAGTAAAAAAATGACAGGTTTGTGTTGGGTCAGGCCGAGTCTCTTTGAATCCGAAATTTGAAAATGTTCTTAAATTTTTCTAAATCTGAGCTGAAATTCAATTGTATCTTTTAGGTTGCAAGAGTCTTTTTGTCATCTCTAATAGCTATCATCCTTAGTTATGTAGTTACCATCGCATAGTTATAACGTAACCACCGGGGAAAAAGTAAGCTTGGCTTGGTTGCTTTAGATTAAAAAAAATATGCCTTCTCTGTGGATTGAACTTAGTGAAGGTAAATAAGGTGCAAGGGATTGAAAACCCCTAAAGTTTCCATGCCAAGATCCATGAGCTATCAATGAAGAAACTTTGAGATGGAGAGGCATTCTATTTCAAAGATGTTGAAAAAAATTCAGGCGAGGTGATTAATGGACGGATATGAAACCAATTGTCAAACCATATCCATCTCCCCTCCCCGTTACCAGTTCTTGATATAAGGATATATTTGAGACCATCTCTTAATCAATTTCTTAAGCATCCAAGACCCTCTCTTGAAAAATCAGCCTGCCATATATTTGTATGTTTCAAGTAAATCTCATTTATCCATTTAATCGACATAGCCTTCTGGTCTGTTATCAGCGTCTAAAGTCTTTTAGACATTAGAACATTTTGCATATTAGAGATAAAGATTATACCTAGCTCTCCATGCTTTTTTGGAATGGTGACTTCGCACCACTTAATCCTGGCTTTCCTAGCATCACCCAGCTGACCAAACCATAAGAACATTTTCATTATTCTATCCATCTCCTTTATGGCTTTTTTAAGAAGTGCAACATGTGAAGTCCAGTGGATGTGTATACTGTTGAGAACAGAGATTATAAGAGTGAGCCTAGCAATATATGATAGGAAATCGTTTTTCCATGCCAACACTTTAGTTTTCATCCTTTGAATTATAGGCAAGCAATCGGCATATTTTGGCTTGGAGCAGGTGACAGGAATCCCCAAGTAGCTGAATGGAAAAGAGCAAATTTGTAATCCAGTTATGTCATGTATGAGATTCGGGTTTCCCATGTCTACTGAAATGTAAACTTGACTCTTATCTGTGTTGATTTTCAGTCCAAACTACGTAGCAAACAAGTCTAAAACATGCATCAATATATTAACTGAATGTTGATAAGCTCCACTTAACAAAATTAAATCATCCGCGTACATAAGATGAGTAAGATTAACTGCTTGACATTGAGAGTGGAACTTGAAGTTACCATTGCAGAGGATAAGCTTGTTTAGAAGCTATGAAAAACCCTTCATAGCAAGAGTGAACAGATAAGGGGATAGAGGATCCCCTTGTCTGATACCCTTCGTTGTTTTAGACCTCCTTGTAGGGATTCCATTGATAAGCACACTGTAGGAGGGAGTTTGTATATAGACAAGTATCTATTGTATAAATTGCATAGTCAAATTTAGAGCTTGAAGACATTTATGAATAAATCATCAACTGAGGGTATCAAAGGCTTTGAAAAAGTCTCTGTTGAGCAAGCAACTATTTATTCTTTTCCCCAATGTATAATCCTTCATTAATTCTTGTATCAAAAGCACATTATCACCAAGGTATCTACCGGGAGGAATGAAAACTTTGAGCAATACTCACAATTCCAGATAAAGCAACTTTAAGACGCTCAGCAAGTATTTTGGAGATCACTTTATATATGACATTACAACATGAGATGGGTTTGAAGTCATTCATTGTACAGGGGATCTGTTTCATAAGAACTAGGCATATAAATGTATGGTTTATTTCCTGAAGCAGCCAAGAAGAGTTAAAAAATTCCAAGATAGCTTCTGTAAAGAGTTGTCTTATAAAGTCCTATGTTTGTTAAAAAACATTGTCATAAACCCATCAGGTCCAGGGGACTTAGATAGATGCAGACCGAACAAAGTTCTTTAGAGAGTTTTTATGCATTTGAGGACATTGATAATATGCAGGCAAATAATGAGGTTCATTTTGAGAGTTTTTATCCATTTGAGAGCGAGAGTACTCCAACAACACCAACAACTCAAGCTCCCTCATCATCAACACCTTCAATATCAAAGTCATTCTACACAGGTAAGAAAAGAAAAGCACGAGTGGAAGATCAAATTTCTTCGGAATTACAAGTTATGTTCAATGCAATGAAACAAATTGCACAAGTTATTGTAGCTGCAAACCCTCGTGTTAGAAAAGAGGAAGAAATATTTGACGTAATGAAAGAATTATGATTGGAAGAACGTGTTCTCTTAGATGCAGTTGATTAGCTTGTAGAGCATCCTAACTTTATCGGTGTGTTTTTTCCATGTCCAGTTGAAATATGTTTAGATTGGTTGTCTAGGAAGATGGGTTACTGTTAGGTTTTTATAGCTTACTTTATTTAAGTGTGGAACTTTATGGATGATGTAACGTATTCTATGCAAGTATGAATGTTTTTTATTTAGTTTTCTGATGTAACGATCTCATGTCTCCTTATAACAGGAAGATATGTTAAACTTGTTATGATATTATATGTAATTTGGAGTGAAATTTCAAAATTTGACAGTGCCTTGTAGTTATCAACACAAAAGAACTATTACTCGTTCATGCATTTTTAAGTTTCTAAATTATAATAGTTTTCTATTATCTTCATAGCTCGGTCTAGCCTAATGTCATTTGCAATTAATTTTTTTTTCATTTTAATAATGAACTTTTTTGATGATATCACTTATAATGAAATTGATGTTTATAAGTTGCTCTATGTAAGTATGAATGTTTATTAGTTAATAAGATTATTTTTTAATCAAGGATAAATGTGTCATATGAAATAATTAAATTCATTTTTTTGTGTTCCAAACAGTGTAATTGAATTCAATTATAATATTACTGAATTTGTTCCAAATAGTATAAATTGAATTCAATTTAATTTCATTAATATAATTAAACCTAATTAGTTAATAAATTCAAATCGAAAATTTTCAAACACTCTGTTAATTTTACAAGTAAAGTTAAAAGTTCTAATTGTTATGTGTCGTAATCGGGACAGAAACAGTTGCAGAGTAAACCAGGGAGGGCTTGCCAACCCATTCATCCATCAAGAAATAGAGCCCAAATGGTCTTTAAAATAACCGAGTTAAGGGCCCTTTATTTGGCGTGCTGCCTGGAGGCTAAATTCCACCGTCAGAATACAAAAGTGATTCTCTTCTGGTCACTAGGGTTTTCGCTTCTCTTCCCTATATAAAGGCTTCATTGCATCGGTTTCACTCTTCAGTCTCCAGGTCTGAGGTTAGTTGATGCACCTGTTTTCTTCTTCTTGTTTTTTCTTTTGTGAATTTTGGTTCTTCCGTTTCTTTGTTCTAATGATTTCCCAATGAGGAAGAAAGCCCATAAAAGATAGGAAGTGCCGTATGACACTTTAATCTGCAGCGGCTGCGATCACGAACCCTCTTTTTCCCATTTTCCTATCGGCGTCCATTGATTCGTTTCCTTTTCTGGTCTCAATCTCTGGGTTGCGTTGATTGGTTGGGATAAGTGGGGCTACGGTACTCGCCACTGTGAGGGTGATTTTAAACGGGTCTCTGAGGGTAAATGGAATTTAGAAGGAATTTGTTTATGGATGGTCCTCGCAAGTTAGTTGTACTTCAGATTTGTGAAGAGGGTTCAGGTCCAATGCCACGTCGCCGGTAGCCACACGTGGCGATGACCGACGATGCTATGATTGGACCAAAATGAATTCCATGTTTCGCTTTATGATAGGAACCCGTGGATCTCAGTCATATTGTGGTCTCCGGAGCCGTTTTCGGCGATTACATTTTTACAATCCAACTTTTAATATACTTAAAGCTCAAACGGTTCAGATAGTAATAGACAAATTTTGTTGGGAGTTGAAGCCTATGAAGATGGTTTTATACACTGTTGGAATTACCGACTGAATATCTCTACTTGATGTCAAAATCATACTGGCTTGTTCTGAGGCTTCTTTATTTTAAAATATTCTCTCTTTAACCTTTTTCATTTATACTTCATAGAAAGTTGTCATTCTAGTCTTGGACTATCGGACAAAGCTTCAATATTAGGCCGAAGGTGTGAGGCCAATTTAATTGGTTTTATATATTTTCTAATACACCTCCTCAAGGGAAACCCTTTTGGGTTTGAAATTTGCACATGTGCCTACTTTATTTTGTGCTTAATTTAATTAGAATAGGTGATGGTAGGATTTGAACTTATGACCATTTAGTCATAGAGGCTATAATACCATGTTAAGTGACTATTTATCACAATAGCTTAAGCTGTTGTGTGAGAAGGGTTTTTATTTATAGTTTAACATTTTTATCAGATGTTATTGTCTACTTTCTGTTTGTAGTTTAACAATGGGATCCAAGTACATAATACCTGCAGTGTTGGGATCATTTGCAATTGCATACGTGTTTGACCAGTTTGTTGCTGACAAGAAGATATTCGGGGGTACAGTAATTTTAAATTTAGCGATTGATTTGACAAACTCCCTGTTTTAGTGATTTAAGATAGTGTAAACTCTGATCCCAGGAACTACCCCATCAACTGTTTCCAACAAGGAATGGTGGGCTGAAACTGACAAGAAGTTTCAGGCATGGCCACGGACTGCAGGGCCTCCTGTTGTGATGAATCCCATCAGTCGCCAGAATTTTATTGTGAAATCTTCTGAATCTTAATTGACTTGCTATACTTTTGTTCGTCACTCTTGCGGCTCTGTTAATAAAATGTTGTAGACATCACCGTCGTTAACTGGGCTGTTAAACAGTTTTCCTGCGTTTGTATTCGCATACTCTTTGCAAATTTGGTTTTTGAATCTTGTTAAGCTTAAATTATAATGGTGAAATGTTTTGGTATTTTGAAAATATGTTCTTCATATTTTCATTAACAGTTGCTTATTTTGGATTGTTTCTTCCACACGAATTCCCCCTTTATTATGTGCCAGCTGACTCAAGAGAGGACAATGTAACTAATTAGCCTTGGTCTTGCTTGCCTCTTTGTGAGCAAGTATCAAATAGGTATACGATATCATATAAGAAGCGATTCTCTAAAGCAAAAACAGCATTTATAAGTTCTTTCTTGATTTTGAAATATCCAAGTTAGCCACCATTCAAAGAAGCATTATAAATGGCATGAGCTGCTTAATAAAAGAACCATTACCCTTCCCTAGCTCAGGTTTTAACATAATCTCTTTAAGTTCCTCGCTAAGTTGCTTTCCTTTTTTTGTTTTGGTCTCTAACGTAACATTCTTGGTGACAACAACCTCTAACTCATCCTTACCATTCATCTAAAAATCCTCCTGTACTGCTAAGTAAATAGTATTAACAAAGTTGAGGAAAAACAAAATGAGCCTTATTGGTAACGAGTGAAATACTAGCGGATGGTACCCCAAAGTGGTGTTACCTATCTTGCAAGGAGTGAGAAATATATTCAATTAACAAAAATCAATATAAATATGAATGAAGGAATTACTTAATATAAATTAATAAAACAATTGAATAACAATTTAAAAAAGATAAGAAAGCGATAATGTAAATCGACTTATAATAGTTAGACAAACAACCCTTGCTTATGTCTACTCTTAAGAATCTTTTTGGAATTCCACTATGATTCTTCTTTTAGGGCGAAGAACAATATTTTTATAATCTTTTTTGATAAAGAGGAATCCTTCTTATAATCTTCTTCCAAGAAGAGGAACTTTAATCTCATTTGTATTACCCTCAAATATAATAATATATTAATCCTAACCAAATATTACAACTCAAATTACCTCATTTTGTCACTCGATAACTTCAAATCATTCATTCACACATACATGACAATGATTGGAAAATGATTGGAAAATTAATTGAAATATGTGTTTACAACACCCAAAACCTTCTTGATGCTAATATAAATGAGAAAAATACATATTTATAGTGTTTTAGGCCGCAAAATAGTAAGAGTAAAAAAGATATTACAATGGTTATGTTTGGCGCACTGTATACATTAAAAAGCTCTAGATTCACTAATCATTGGAACATTAGTCGACTAATATAGGATATTAATTGACCATTATAAAAGACTGGTCAACTAGTTTATCAACCAATATTGCAGTAAACTCTCAATACTTCAAATTTAACAACTTCAAAACTATATTGTTCAACTGCGAACCTATATAGATTGACTAATCACCTTTAAAATATGATTTTTAACAACTTTAAATGCTCAATACCAATGTGTTTAATCTAAATATGAATAAAACACTTCCCAAAATGTTCCTCAAAGATTATTTGAAATATTAAGAGGCATTCATATTAAAATCAAAAGCTTCAATGCCTTTTGATGAATGTAAAGACTTATGTAATGAAGTAAGATGAAATGATTATGTATGGTGAGACTTTTGCATTATTAAATTAACAAAGTAAGCTAAAAATAATAATACAAAATGTAAAATGGCCTTAATGAGCCTTGATCTTCTTTTGTTCTTCTTTTAATTTTCATTTTATCAATTGAATACTTTAACTCTTTATCAATTTCATGTTTGTTAGTGTTGGTGTATGGTAGTAACAAGATCTTCTTGTAGAGAACCTATACAATTTGATCTAGAGATTGAAAAGGTGCTAAAAAGGTTGCAAAGGGAAACTATAACAACTCCAGAAGTACAACAATAGCTCAAGTTTGACGAAATAATGGCCAATTTGAGAATATTAATGGAGTTGGTTGCACCGAACTTAACTCAAAGACCATTATGTATTACTTCTCCTAATTTTGTTGAACAAGTCACCTTTGAACTTAAGTATGAATTAATCCATCTGTTGCCTAACTTTTATGAACTTGCAGGTGAGGATGCACATAAGCATCTCAAAGAACTTGATGTGGTATGTTTGAGTATGAAACCTCTAGGGGTGAAAGATGAAAAGATCATGTTAAGGCCTTTCCCATTCTCATTGAAGGATGCAACAAAAGATTTGATATTTGATTTGTTTGTAAGGAGCATGAACACTTGGATTGAAATGAAGAGGTTGCTTTTAGAGAAATATTTTCTAGTGTGAAAGACAACTAATAAGAAAAGAGACATGTTGGATAAAGCAACATAATGAAGAGCCCATTTATGAGTATTATAAGTGCTTCAAGAAGTTATGTTGTCCCCATCATAACATTATTATAACAACTCCTAATCTAGTACTTCTACGAATGATTGTTACCTATATAAAGAAGCCTTTTCGATGAAACAATTGGGGAGGTACTCTATGAAATGACTCCTATCAACCAAAACATTAATTAAGCATATGGATGTAATTATTGAATAGTTTGACAATCACAACGATGTTCTTTAGGTAAATAAGGTAAATACTTCATCCTTTGAATATCGTTATGACCCATATTCCCAAACTTAGAACCCAAGTTGGAGGGATCATCTCAACTTGAGTTAAGCAGCAGAATTACTTCCCAAGTAGGCCACAAAGAATGCATAATTCCAAACAAGGCCACAAACCTCTTCCTTCAATTCAGGTACATCTTCGGAAGACATAGTTAAGTCTCTTGCAACTAACACTTTACAATTTCAACAGGATATACCACAGTTTCAATAAGAGATCAAATTTAAATTTTAGGAGATGAATTCTAGCATTCATAATTTTGAGAATTAGGTGAGCCAGATGGTAATGGCTATCAATTGTTTAGAAACACAAAGAGGAGGAAAATCGTCATCACAACTCGAGTTGAATATGAAAAATGTTAGTGTAATCACTTTGAGGAGTGGTAGGAAGCTTGAGGATCCTAAAAGGATTACACAAAGGATGGCTAGTGAAAAAGAAATTGAGAAGGAGCTTGAAGAAGAAAGGGATATGTCTTCTAGCTCAAAGGAAAATGTTGAATTCCCAATTATTGTAAAGACTAATCCTATATTCCTAATTCCCAATTCTTAGTGACCTTAACTTAGTTTGTTTTCTTTGTGTGCGCAGGCCTACTCTCTCGTATCTTCTATATGTTTTCCTTGTAGTTGTTCTTCATTCCTTGATGTAGTACACCATTTTCCACACCAAATCAATGTAGTGATCACCCCCACATTTGTATCGCATTTCTATCCCTTTCTTTGTTGCTTGTTAGTGTAAGTTCTTTTAGTTTTAATTCTTGTCCTTGTTTGTGTTGATTTTTTTATTTTGTCTTACACCCATCTTTTACTTTTTTTGTATCACATTAGAAATTGTGTGATGTTTAATTATGGGGGGAGTATTAGTTAAAAATAAAAAATAAAAAATTTTTATTTGGCGTTGTGTCTTTGTTTTCCTATTTAATGTTTAAAGATGCTTGATCATTAAATGAGCT
This sequence comes from Erythroxylum hondense, assembly GCA_029829435.1. NCBI lineage: Eukaryota > Viridiplantae > Streptophyta > Magnoliopsida > Malpighiales > Erythroxylaceae > Erythroxylum > Erythroxylum hondense. The sequence goes on from JANKYF010000009.1 coordinate 7,257,175, forward strand.
CGATTGGGATTAGAAATGCATAATATGAGCTAATGATTATACTAGCATGCTTGGAATGATTAATTTGGATTTTAGTTAAAGGGACATTAGCTTGTTGTGATAGATGAATGATAATTTTATTTGGTAAGAATTTGAGTCATTTGAAATATTTACACCAAATTTAAGTATTCTTTATTGAGAGTGTTCTTTCATGATTGAGGAACTCTAGAACTTGCTTGCAAATAATAGTTGAGATTACATAATCTTATGCAAATGTTAAAATGATGAAGGCAATTAGGATCTACCTCTTTTGCTTAAAAAGTCACCATGATGTGACCTTTAGTGAACCCCCTTTAAGCTTAACATAAAACCTTTTCTTTCTTTAAACTCAAAATATGAGCCTTGACCTTATTATTTATCCTCTTCCTTGTACCTACCATAAGGCAAGTTGAGCATTTAAATGTGTATGAATGGGTTTAGGGAATAATTGTTTGAACAAGTGTGGGGGAATCATAGCATATAGTGGCTTTTGAGTTAGGAATGGGTAGAGTTGTAATAATGTGTATCTCTCCTCTACATTTTTTTGTCTTCTAAACTTGATATTGCTCTAAATAAATAAATGAAAAATATAGAGAAAAAAAGAGAAAAATCAAGAAAAAAGAGAAGAGAGAAAAAGGAAAGGAAAAGAAAGGAAATAGAAATAAAAGAAAGGACCTTCAGATTGATGCTTATGTTTGATATGAGTGGTGGAGATTGGATCGGTAAGCAACCTTATGGTAGATGCCTTACATGAAATGAACGATGAGTGAATAAATATCAACCTTTGAATGCTTAAGAGGATGGAGAGTGGAGTGAGTATCTATCACACTTGTGGATGGTTCTTTGAATTGAAGTGCTTATTGATTTCGGCTAAATATGCGAATAATAGCTTGTTTATGGAGTATTATGAGTTTCAAGTCCTTAGGTTGTCTTTAATGAAATGATCGTTGATATCTTTGACTATTATTTAGGAAAATTGTTTTTTTTCCATTGTTTGTTTTTATTGTCTAGTGTTCTTTATTTTTCTTGAGGACAAGTACCTATTATTCAATTTAGCTTTAAAATTAATAGATAATATATGCTTTAATTAAACATCATGTAATGTCCCGTCTCTTAAATTGTTGAAGGATCTAAAGTGTTAGACTGTCAAGTCATATGAGTGACATCATATAGAATGAATTTAGTACATTTATGATATGATTTTATAATTGTATTCATATGCATAATATTAGCATACACACATGAATCGTGATTTAGACAAATTGCACTCAATTGACATATTCTAGGGTATGAAACTAAAATCAATGTGACATGAATATGCAATTCCAATGTCTTGTACTTTGGATTACCAATGACAAGAATTGATGGACTATAATTGGTAACTTAACATTTATTGTTACGATTGAGAAATTGATGAATTAAAATGTACATTTAGTCTAAGTAAAATGCCAAGTGGCAAGATAGGTGGATTCGTGGAAAATTAGAATGACAAAGCCTATAAAATGAGTGACATTTAGCATATATAATTGAGTGACATTTGGCAAAGAGATTAAGTGACATATGGCAACTTAAGAAGAGGACATACAGTAGCTTAAGAAGAGGGTACATGTACCATTTAAGGGGAAGACATGTAGCTTGTTTCCTTGTAGGACAAGTGTCCTCAAATGAGGAGACACTTATCTTAACTCAGCTAATGACACATGTATATGGCAAAGGTTTTCCTTAGATTGATGGAAATTGGACAATGTACATTCGGTTAACCAATTCCATGATCGTGGACAACAATATTGCTCCTTCCCACGATCGTGGGAAATGCCTTAAAGTGGAAAACATTCAGTTTTGTATTTTTGAACCATATAAGGATAAGACATTATACCTTAGTACATTTGGACTTAATTGAGGCTTAAAATGAACTTAGTTTGATGTCGAATCAATTAGTTAAAGGTTTAATAGTTGTTAATTAATGTTATAATTTAAGAAATGGATTGTTTGATATCAATGTATATGATATTGGGAAGTAAGAGTTGTTAATGGTATAAAGATGTGCTTGTGAATGCAAATGTGATCCAAAGGATATAAGTAAGGAATTAGGTATGATTGAATGAGAATTAGGAAATTGGGCGAATATATAAATGCTAGAAAAAGGATTGATGAACGTATGAATGATGAATTGAGAGTGATCAAGTTTACTTAAGGTATAAACCTAATTGCATACAAGTTGTGTACAAGCTATGATAAATGAATGATCCAGATTTGTGAATAAGGATACATACCTGGGATAGTCAATTGGGTATGCATTGAAACATAGTCTATATACATGTGAATGATTAAGTAATCATATGATTGATTACTTAATGAATTGTGAACTGTGTATGTGTATTGTAAGAAGATAGATACACAAGTGATCCAACACCCAGACATTGTCGGTTCACCAAAGCAATAGTCTATCTGGAGCATACAATGAGTTAACCTAGATGTTTCCCCACTATAATTGAATTGTTTATGATTAATGTCAATTGCTAAGTTGTTACTGATATAATTATGATAATTCCAGACATTGATGGTCCTAGGAGCTTAATATTTGGGATTGTACTAGAAGTGCTTTTTAATGGTATATGCAATATGGAATGTGTTATCAATTAAATGTTGAATGCCGAACTTAGATACGATGAATATGATAAATGTTTATGCACACTGAATGAAAGTTATTGATAGCATATTATGTGAAATGATGCATTTCATCACATGAATATACATGATCAGATAAAAGAGTTGTAACTGGAGTAACTAATATGAAAAATAGCTTAAAGCTTAGAAATATGCACAAAGAGCCACAGGCTCAATGATTAATGAGCCCGATATCCACAATTGGCATAGGACAATATCTGAAATGAGCCTGGTATCTACAAGAGATATGGGATAGTTAAATAGGCACTCGATCATAACAAAATAAAAATGAAAGTGGAGTCTCATGTGCATTTGTATTTATATATTTTTACATATATCATGTGAAGGATTGCAAAGAATGACTAAATTGAGTTGATATAATGATATGCAATGTTTGTGTACATGTTGACGATATGAATGATTGAAATAAATGATTGGATTATTTTGAAATAGATTACTTGAAATGTTTGTAGTTCATGATGTACTTATTGAAATATGATGTATAATGTGATCAAGTAATCAATGCTGAATGATGTGGTATATGAGATTTGATTATGAATGATGTGGTATACAAAGTTAGATAATATGAAATACTTGTGAATTTGGTTAAATACCTGTGATATTTGTGTTATATTTTGAGTGAGCACATTGATGATGGTTCACTCACTGAGTTCGCAAAACTCATCTAAATTGCAATGTTAATTTTCAAGTACCGAGGAGACCTAGCTTCTCTAGCTAGTCTAATTGAAGTAGCTTTTGCATTTGGATATGGGTCAGTGTCAAGATCAGTTGTACATGCAAATGTCTTAGTTATGTTGTATTAATAATTGTATCTCTCAACTACTATATATTGTACATGTGAATTTTAGAAATTTAATGACATTCATGACTGAATATGTTTGAAAATAAAAATGGAACAAAATGATTGCGACTGAATATGATTGTGAATGAAATGATTCAAAATGAAGATTTGAAATGCTTTTGATGGGTGAAACCTTAGAATGTGGAAATACGATCGTCTAATCGTGTCATTTTCATAGAGTATGTTCCTGAATATCCTTTGGTGTGTCGGGCATATGCTCAATGGGAGTGGTATGTTACACATAACATCCTTAAATAATTAAGTTTGACTCTTTCAAAGACTTAGTGTTTCATATCTAATATGAAATCTTGATAATTGAATAAATTGGAACTACTGAAGGAAAGTTATTATACTAGGTGTAGCTATGGAAAAAACAAATATTACGTCATACAATATCTTATATTGTATTTTCCTCCTTAAATAGATCCATACTCTTATAGAATTTGTTATGAAGTTATTCACCAGAGAATCTCATTCTCAATAGATAACCGAAAATTTAAAACTCGCTCCATCAATCTCATCAAAATGTTTTAACACTCTTAATCGTTAATTTCTATTTAGATTTAATTAATTTTGAACTTTTCAAAAAAATCAAATCAGTATTTCATTCAATATATGTGATATAGTCATTAGTAATCTAATGAAATACAAGTACCATCCTTTTATAAATTGTTAATTCATCCAATACATCACATATATAAATTTAATAATTTGATACCATTATCATCCTTTCAATAAAGGTTAATTTGGTTATTCCTCAGCTTAACAAGTTTCATAAGTTCTATATCATTCATAATCAAAATAATTCATAAACCTTTGTATGATTCTCATCAACATTTATTTATTAATACCATTTTTTCTTTTTAAAAAATTTTCTTATTCTCATTATGGTGCTTTATGTTGGGCCCGAGTCCCGGAACCCTAATCCCGAGGCGGACCCTCGGGCTGTGCCCACGACGGGCTACCCGAACCGTCGGACCCGATCCTAACATTCGCACAAAAATCAATTCGCACATGCAATTCATACACATTATCATACACACGAATTAAACACCCCAAAACCCGGGGCTACATGCCATAAAAGTCTCAAAATAAAATTCAACCAGTATACTCAACCATGCATAATACAAATAACTCAAAATCCAAAATACATGAAATATGCTCTATGCTGTCACGCTCAGCGGGCCAACTAAAAATACTAACTTAATAAAATAATCTTTAACTACTGCGGAGTTCTTCGATACCTGGCAAGGATCAACTGAGGTCCTGAGTTGCACCTGAGGAGGGAAAGTAATGGGTTGAGCTACACAGCTCAGTGGCTAATATAATTATAGCCA